>BQNB010127485.1:0-19433 GCA_026074375.1 Tanacetum coccineum
TTGGCCCATGAGTCCTAAAAAGTTAAATCAATTCTTTCTCCTCTGTTACATAAATGTAAATAAATAGGATTAACTAAAAGCATTGCTATGTGATTTTTTTTTTAAAGTATAAAAAATTCAAAACTTACTCTTCATCTTCAATTATAACTTTCCTGCGTATCTTTTTTGAACCAATAGAATTAACAGCTACAATCTCACCAATTCCTACAACAGTACCAATTACATCTACTAAAACACAAATAAGTCGCATTAATAAAAGTTTATTGAAATGACTTATTGAGTACGATGGTATAATTAATATTGCATTATACTAAATACAGACCAACAGCATCTTTGTCTTCATATTCTTCATTGGTGTCCAGGAATCCGTGTGAAAGGTTCAGAAATTGAAGCCAATGAAATTTTTGTCAATCTGGTTAATTCTTGTCACATTGGTATTTTTGTAAAACGATAATTTCCAATCATGTGGCAGCAGTGGCAATTTACCACCAACTCAGTTACTCCAAGTTCAAAATCACATAGCATATGCCTTCCTGTAAAAGAGCTCAAATCGAAAACATCCCAATCTTTTTGACATACACCTGGAATTCGATCACCCCTGGATTACACAAAAACATAAATTAAATTTGTATTTTAATGGGAACATGCCATGTTTATTTAAAAATCTCAATATTGATTTTCAGGAACTACCAAGTTTGTTTTATTGGAACAGGTTGTTATGAATGTGATTGATGTTTTATGCAGGGTTATTGAATATTTCACATCATTTTAAATAACATCATAGATTAAATTTGTATACATGTTATTGTATTACTTACAGCTCACTGCAAGACACATTCCAAGCTGTATGGAACATGTGCTCTGATTCGTTTATGTCGTAGCCAGATTGAACGACTCCTCGCCTTTGATAGACATGTTAAGACGACCATAGGGCCACATCTTTTATGGGAGTAATTTTTGTTAGTGGTTTGATTTGCTAGCACAAAACGAAAAGCAAGGTCAGATTAAAATCATTGATACAAAAAACAATATGTAAAAACAAACAAATAAATAGCGATAATATATTGAAACAAACCTGTTGAATGCTTCATATTTTTCTTCTTGAAATTGACTTGCTTTCATTTAGTAGAGACTTGTATCCCTTTTTGTGTTTGACTTGCTTTCATTTGGATAGCGACTTTGTTTCCAATTTTGTTTTGATTTGCTATTTCATTGGATCCGACCTGGTTTCCATTTGCTGGATTGGCTTTCTTCTGGTAATCACAAACTTTCCTTTCATCTTGCACTGTGTTTGTGTTATTTTATGTGTGTTTGAGATGTGAGTTTGGTCATGTCAAAACCCCACCTATTTATAGTTTCATAGTAGGCCTCATTTTTCTAAAAATATGAATGAGATTGTTTTTGAATGGATATCACCGTTATTAATTTTTGCATTATAAATTAGGTTTTTAACCCATCTTGACCATCTGAAATATATGCCCTAATCAAGTTGTGATTCGAATTTACTGAAACGAATGCCATAAATTTCGAATTCAAAATCAAAATATTTATCATTTATCATTTTGTTAGCTACAATTAATGAGTTTTTGAAAATTTGTGGAAAGGTCAAACCTGGTTTTTAAGGATTACACAGTCAAATTAAAAACCTATGTTAATAAATATCACCCTTCTTTATAGGTATCATATATTTCACACGTTTCAACATTGATTTTTTATCTCTTGTTATCTCTTTACATGCAAATGCTAGAAAGACTTATCCTATGCAAACTAAAAAGTTATGTCACACGTTTTTTATCTCTTGGCAGCATAAAATATATGTCGCACGTTTCAAGATTGGTTTCAAATTTGTTATTCAATGTAAAAAACTAAAACGTATAAACTTATGTATTTATGTATATGCCGCATACAAACCTAATATAAATACTTAAAGGTTTTGTTTTATTTTAAAATGTATTTACGTATATGAGGGTCGATAGGCTTGAAATAAGGCATTTATATATAAATAGCATCGTCATGGAGCTCTAAAATGTTGTATGTCATTTTAATCTTATGAAAATTGTCTCGTAACAATCACGACTTGATTTGTTTTAAACTTCAATCACATTCAATCTGAAGCTAAAGTAGTTTTTTCACACAAGTTCAACAAAATAAATGTTTTGTTAATTTCGGAATTTATTTAGGCATAGAAAGATAACCATAATGGTATTAATGTTGGCCGGATTTAATTAGTCATAAATTTTTTGTTAATTTCCGAATTTTCAACTTTTGTTGAAATGGTGTTCATTAATTTCGTAATTTAATTAGTCATATATTTTGTTTTTAGAAACCCAACACAAATACCATTGTGGTCTAGTGGTAGATGATAAAATTGTGGGTTCAAAGACCCTAGTTCGAATCCCACAAAATGCCATACAATATCTATTTTTTGGTATGTAAATTGGCCGGATTTAATGTTGGCTGGATTTAATGTTGCATTAATGCCTAGGTGGACTTGATTATTCATAGGTGGCATTATGAAAGCCAAGGTGGATTTGAAAAGTTGATGACGTGGCATTATGAATGCTTAGGTGGAATTGAAATTTGGTGACGTGGCATTATTGGTGTATGAGGTGTCTTTTAGGAATCCTGTTATATATAATGTAAGATATATATACATATACATATATATACATATACATATATAGAGAGTATCCCGTTAGATATTGAAATTACTTTAGGACAAGTAATAGTTTATCCTCCGGATGTCGTGTCCCAACGAGAGATGAATTTGAAATTAACAGAAGCGTTTTGTTTAATGCTTGATTGCCAAATATTTTTGTTTTTGTTTTAAAACTAAAGAAAGTGATAAACTAGATTAAACTAATTAACAAGGAAGCTAATAAGACGAAAGATATAAAAAGAAAAAAAATATGCTTGTCAAGTAAAAGTGTATAGATCCTTAAGTATGAAAATTAGATCTTAATGATGAACTAATTGCCGTCTAATAAATCGATTCCACAAAACGTTGACTTAATATTGAAAACGACTTTTTATCGAGAAATTAATTACTAATTTAATGCCTACTCAATCTTACGGCTTTACCCATTCGACTAAATAAAATACTAAATTAAATAATTTTTGCAAAATTATTAATCACTAATCACTTCTTAAATTCCACACTTAATTCGCTAATCACAAATTTACTTATTAATCATAAAAATAAAACTACTCACTACGCATAATGATCAAATAAACAAAGCTAAACATTTTAAACTAAGTCTACACTAATGAATTGAAAAAGGATAGAAAATGGAACCGAATTAAAGAGCGGCAAATAAACGATAACCACACGATTTAATAAGCTAAAGAAAATAATCAAATTCTTTCTAGCTTATTAAACCCTTAAGCTCCACACCTCATGAGTTGACCAGTACCAAAAGCAACATAAACACAAACTAAAAAAACTATTAAAGTTATAACGGTTTATATTACTTTTAAATTCATTAACTTTGCTAGCTAAACTACTCAGCCCAAACTAATCAAACATGGCCCAAAACAAATCAAATGTGGTCCAATAGAAAATTCTACAAATCGAACATAAGCCAAAGTGGAGTTTATCTTAATAAACCGAATAAGCCACAACATTCATATTCTCTTTACAAAAAAAAAGCCAACAACAAATAAGCACTTAACTAAACTTTAAAAAAAAACGAGATTGAAACTTTTAAGCACAAATACGAACAAATAAGCTCACGGATATTATTTAACTAAATAAGCACTAATCCATAGTCAATAAGTGAAGCTAAATCAAAAACTATAAGATGATTTAGAATTGAATCTAAGCAAACGAAACTCAAATAATCTAACTAAACAATCGAGAAGCTAAAACTAATAAGCCGAACGTAATTTTAAGCTAAACCACAACCGAATAAGCTATATAAAAGCTTATTCGAAATCATGAAATAAGCTGAGAAAACGCATAGCTAAAACAGATTTCGAAAATATCATAAGCTTAATAGTTTATTCACATGCTTATTTAACGTGACTTATAAAAGAGATTACAAGATCTAGTCGCGTAAGCTACGAGATAGCTTATTTGAGTAGCTTATAAGATCTATATAAGATGAGAAATAAGCCAGAAATAGGCTATAGAAGTGAAAGCTTATTTGAGAAAGACTTAAAGAAAAGAAAAGAGAACTAAGCAATTTAGAAGTAAAACAAACATAACCTTCAATAAGCTATTAATAAGCTGTTACAAAATCCCACTAAGCTATTACAATAAGCTCCAAATTAACAATAAGTTGAAATTAAGCTTCAAAATAAGCACTACTATTAATCTATTACAACTTTTTTTTGAAAAATGAAAGCTACAACTATTTTTCTACTCTAAATCTAATACCCAAAATGAAATATACGTGATCAATTTAAAACAAAAGAGTGTGGGGGGCATTTTTGTCCAATCACTAAGCCACCCAATCACTATCTAAGAAACAGGGGCAATATAGTCCTTTCGCATCTTCACCCAATCATTGGCTTAAACATCGGATTGCCAGCAAATAATACCCGGATCTACCAACCACCGAGCGCCACGTGTTGAATTGTTACAAGCCAAGAAAATAGAAAGTGGAGGCTCACGTGAGGCTTGTTGATTTATTTAAGTGGCACGTGACATTTCATTGCACTATAATTCTTCATTTCAATTTAGAAATAACAAGAATCAAAATGGGCCAGGATTGATAAAATGGGCCGAGCTTCAAACTACAAGTTATGGGTTGGGCTTCATTTGTTAAACAAGGAGTGTTACAATTGGGTTTTAATAAGTATGGGTCGGTCCGACCCAATAAGACACGAAGGCACCGTCAAACTAGTAATCTGGTGCCCTTTCCAATGGCATGCTCGGGAAATATTAACAACTTCGTCTTGATCTCGAAAAACGCGTAAACGTCTTTAAATCTTAATCGAAAGTCACCGTTTTTGCTTTATTTTCAATCCCTTGTACCTGCAAGACATAAAAACATAAACCAAACATATTTGTAATAATATTTATCATATTTCATGTTTTTAGTCCATTTATTAGTGTTTTCTGGGGTATAAATGATGTGTGTTTAAGCACACATCAAATTCTTCCACACTAAGCCATTGCTGGTCCCACACGCAATGTTTATAAAACACGCCCAGAAATAAATAATTTAATCCCCCGTCAACTTATGACCCCTCACATCAAACAAGAATAGAAAAGGTCCATTAAAAGGTTCAAGAATCATTTATTTCGAAAACGCCCCCGTTTTAACCACTTATTCAATAATAGATAAAAACTAAGATAAATTTTTTATAAAATTTATTTAACAAGGCTTTAAGAACGGGATTTCATCATCCTTGATTTTTTTACCATCCCCAAACTAAGCTTAAAATGAAATCACAATCAAATATAAGATTAGATGCTAACACTACTCATAAATGCTAATTGTGTACGCATAGCTACTTTTCGCTCCTTTATTCCTAAATCCTCTAAGGATTTTATTATTATTATTGGTGACAAATAAGTTATGTCCTTATTAATATAAAGTAAACCTGGTTTAGAAAATAATTAGTTTGAAATCATTTCCTAAAGAGACGATATGGTGAGAATAAGGTCCACATTAAGGTTCTAAATTCGCATGATTTAGGGGTTATCCTTTTTATTTCATCATGGGCCTTCTTTTGAAAACTGCCACATCGGTATGCGAGCCGACCATGGTCCAGTAATCTTTTATCAGCCCACAGCTCTTATTATTATTACCTCCACCCTTTAAACGACTGCCACATCGGTATGCGAGCCGACCATGGTCCAGTGGTTTTATTTCGGCTTTGGTTTATTACATTATTATTATAGCCAAATTTCAAGTCCTGTGGTCTTTTAACTACCTAGACAACGGTAGCGAGCCATTAGGAATCGGTAGCCTATTTCCCCACACCACTGACAAAACCTCGATGTGTACCTTACTTTCACCATAAGGAATCTCTACGAAGGGATCTAAACTAAGAATCGCAAAAACCAAAGTAACTTTATTTATTTAATAATTATATGATGTTTATTAAGCTGGTGGGAGCAAAAAGCCACAATTAACCTCTATGAGCTCTAAAGGGAACCAACTACTCCACGCTTAGCATCTAACTTATATATAACTCTATCATTTTTCGTTCTTTGCAAAATTTTAAAGTTAAGCAAACGCTTAGTCTAAAAAGCTAAGGGGAAAGCTAGAGTGCAAAATTCGGTCAAGTCAAAATATCCTAAGTTCTACGGGCCTACTTATTCCTATATTTTTATATTTTCATTTTTTTGATGATAAAATAAAGCAAAAGTATAGATAAGACGGGGTTGCGGGGGACACAAGCATGCACAGGTATGATCACATTTCGATAGAAATCCCTCCCACACTTAGAATGGAACATTGGCCTTAATGTTCAAAAATGCCGGGTTTTACCCCCACACTTAGGAACGAAAAAGGCAAATGCAAAAAATTCCAAGTTTGAAAGGGGAATCATAAAAAAATGTTATATAATATATATAAAATATATATATTATATATAAGATCTATGAATGAGAATCAAAATAATATCAAGATGAAGATCGGAGATCAAGTGATTGGAGGATTGAAAACAAGCACGAAGGTCTTCAATATCAAAGGGAGTCCTGCAAGCAAAAACGGTACCACAAACCATAGAAAGAAGCGCACCCCCACACTAGGGTTATATAAACACACACTTACTTATTAAGAAAATAGAAAGAAGACCAGACACGGGTTGCCTCCCGAGAAGCGCTTGTTTTTGTGCGAGTCTCTAGCTTGACTCTCCCTGAATTTCTTTATCCTTGGGGTGAAAACTGATGGAAGATACGATCTTCAAATAAATTTTACTCAAAATATGACATTTATCGATCATGAAATTATCACTCAGAAGATCTGGAGTTTTTCTTGTAAAAGATAAAACTTTATTGATAAAGAAGATCTCAGGATCGAAAACTTTGTCCTCATTTCCGGCAGGAAATGATAGGAAAGTTTCGATCTCAGGAGGATCGGTAAGAAGAAGAGAATCACTGACGAATGAGATAGTAGGAAAACCGTCCAGTGGAAATATATGAAATCTCTTATATTGGACTCTTTTGAAAATGAATATTCCAGGAACGAAAATTTTGTCTTTATTTCCAGAAGGAAATGAGACTAGAAGGTCAATCTCAGAAAATTCCTTAGAAAGAGAGGAGTCACAATAGGATAATAAGAGAGAAGAATCATTAAGCTCATTAATTGTTAAACCCTTAGTTGATAAATCAAATATATTTTCCTTCAAAAGTCTAGTAAAATCTCCTGGAACGATCTCAAGATCAAAGTAAAAACAATCATACTCCGGTGGAGATGTGATGTGAGCGAGTTCATCGGCGAACTCCTCATGATGAGAATCACTCCTATCGACAGGAGAAAGCGAATCAATTGAAATATCAAAATGAAACGATTCATACTCAGGAAGAGAAGGAAGAGAAAGCTCATAATGAGAAGTGGTACTGCCACTACTCTTCTCTTCGATATGATCGACATCAAAACAGAATGATTCGTATTCTGGAAGAGAATGATTAGAATGAGAAGTGGTACTACCATTACTCTTCTCTTCAATATGATCGACATCAAAACAGAATGATTCGTATTCTAGAAGAGAATGATTAGAATGAGAAGTGGTACTGCCACCACTCTTCTCTTTAATATCAAAGCAAAATGTTTCATAATCAGGTACAGAATCATCAGAATGAGAAAGAAGGGTGTCGGTCTCCTCCACGAGAGAGTCGCTATCCCCGCAGGGAATAGGAGATGGGGAGAGAGACTCGACCACAGAATCAGAAGAGGGAGTGGGATTGCCACACAAAGAATGAATTAGTTTCTGAATATCTAACACTTCAGAAGGTTCATTCTCATCACTCTTATCAGAGTCGTCTGAATAGTAAACGGTGTTAGGATGACCTGGTCCTGGTTGATGTTGAACACTTTGAATAGTGTATGCAGTTTGCTTTCCAAGGACCTTAATTTGTGCACTCAACACAGAAGTAGTCTCAGAATAATGAGCACTCACACCAGTGGTAGTGTCATAATACACTTCGGCGTCCCACTGAAAATGATGTTGTGTCATATTCTCGATCAAATCATATGCCTCTTGAGGAGTCTTCCGCATGATATTGCCGCCAGCAGCCACCATGATTTTGTCTTGATCAATCATTGTGATTCCATGATAAAATGTCATGATTTGATTAAGAAGCAAAATTCTATGATTAGGACATTTTCGTAAACATGATTTGAATCTTTCCCAGGCTTCATATACTGACTCCATGGGCAATTGCCGGAAATTCAGAATGTCTTTCCTAAGCTGCAACGCTCTAGAATATGGGTAGTATTTTGAAAGAAACTTGAGGATCATCTCTTCCCAAGTGTGAATAGAATGAGTTTTAAGATGATAAAACCAAGATTCAGCTTCGTGAGTTAAAGAGAATGGGAAAAGATTTAGACTGATGCTGTCTTGAGAAACTCCATTTTGCTTTAAGAATTGAGTGATAGATAAGTACTTGTTTAAGTGCTCGTTTGCATCTTCATCTCGAAATCCATGGAATTGGCAATTCTGTCGAAGCAGCCGAACCATATGATTTTTTAATACAAAATCGGTTCCCGGAGCGGTTGTCGGAGCGATCGGACCTCCTCTACCGATGAGTGACGGTCGATAAAAATCCTCCATGGTCTGAGGATCATGGGAATGAGAGGAAGAAAAGAACATCGTGAAGAATTAAACAATATGAGAAGATAAAGAGATAAGAATTAAACACTTGAGAGGATAACGAAGATTTTTTTTAATATTTATATAAAAGAAAATAGAAATGGAAAATATTTTTAGATTTTTATAAAAAATAATGAAAAGAAAATATTTTTGGATTTTTTTTAATAAAAGAAAAAAATAGAAAAATAAAATATTTTTGGATTTTTTTATATTTTAATTTTTTTTTTGTATTTTTATATTTTTAATATTAATACGAAAATAAACTTTCAAAACGAAAGGATCTTCAAGGCACTAACTTCAAACACCACGTGAAAATCGTACAAATCTCCCCGGCATCGGCGCCAAAAACTGATTCGATAAAATAGTATATATATAATACCAAAATATCAAATAGTAATAATATAGAGAGTATCCCGTTAGATATAAAAATTACTTTAGGACAAGTAATAGTTTATCCTCCGGATGTCGTGTCCCAACGAGAGATGAATTTGAAATTAACAGAAGCGTTTTGTTTAATGTTTGATTGCCAAATATTTTTGTTTTTGTTTTAAAACTAAAGAAAGTGATAAACTAGATTAAACTAATTAACAAGCAAGCTAATAAGACGAAAGATATATAAAGAAAAAAAAATATGCTTGTCAAGTAAAAGTGTATAGATCCTTAAGTGTGAAAATTAGATCTTAATGATGAACTAATTTCCGTTTAATAAATCAATTCCTCAAAACGTTGGCTTAATATTGAAAACGACTTTTTATTGAAAAATTAATTACTAATTTAATGCCTACTTAATCTTACGGCTTTTGCCCGTTCGACTAAATAAAACACTAAATTAAATAATTTTTGCAAAATTATTAATCACTAATCACTTATTAAATTCCACACTTAATTCGCTAATCACAAATTTACTTAATAAGCATAAAAATAAAACTACTCGCTACGCATAATGATCAAATAAACAAAGCTAAACATTTTAAACTAAGTCTACACTAATGAGTTGAAAAAGGATAGAAAATAGAACCGAATTGAAGAGCCGCAAATAAACGATAACCACCCGATTTAATAAGCTAAAGAAAATAATCAAATTCTTTCTAGCTTATTAAACCCTTAAGCTCCACGCCTCATGAGTTGACCGGTACCAAAAGCAACATAAACACAAACTAAAAAAAAGTATTAAAGTTATAACAGTTTATATTACTTTCAAATTCATTAACTCTGCTAGCTAAACTACTCGGCCCAAACTAATCAAACATGGCCCAAAACAAATCAAATGTGGTCCAATAGAAAATTCTACAAATCGAACATAGGCCAAAGTGGAGTTTAGCTCTAGCTTAACAAAACTACAATAAGCTTAACCAAACTTATCTTAATAAACCGAATAAGCCACAACATTCATAATCTCTTTAGGAAAAAAAAGCCAACAACAAATAAGCACTTAACTAAACTTAAAAAAAACGAGATTGAAACTTTTAAGCACAAACACGAACAAATAAGCTCACGGATATTATTTAACTAAATAAGCACTAATCCATAGTCAATAAGCGAAGCTAAATCATAAACTATAAGATGATTTATAATTGAATCTAAGCAAATGAAACTCAAATAATCTAACTAAACAATTGAGAAGCTAAAACTAATAAGCCGAACGTAATTTTAAGCTAAACCACAACCGAATAAGCTATATTGGAACGAAGCGTATTGCTGAAATCATGGAAGATAGCGGGGATGAGGACAGAGAGGAGGACTGCGATGGGGGAGGGGCGTGAGTTGTCTCTTCATTAGAGTTGTCAAACAAGCAGGAGCACCACATAGAAAGTGCGTTATAGCGTATGAGTAACTGTATATTATCACTTGAGCTAATGCTCTGGAGTACACGGACTGTATGATAGACCCAACAATTTAATAAGGCTTACACGACTTTTGAAACATTCATCTAGGTCCATGAAGCTATGAGATAGCTTATTTGAGTAGCTTATAAGATCTATATAAGATGAGAAATAAGCCAGAAATAGGCTATAGAAGTGAAAGCTTATTTGAGAAAGACTTAAAGAAAAGAAAAGAGAACTAAGCAATTTAGAAGTAAAACAAACATAACCTTCAATAAGCTCTAATAAGCTGATTACAAAATCCCACTAACTTACAAATAAAGCTCCCTAATTAACAATAAGCTAAAATTAAGCTTCAGAATAAGCACTACTATTAATCTATTACAACTTTTTTTTTGAAAAATGAAAACTAAAACTAACTACAACTATTTTTCTACTCTAAATCTAATACCCAAAATGAAATATGCGTGATCAATTTAAAACAAAAGAGTGTGGGGGGGGCATTTTTGTCCAATCACTGAGCCACCCAATCACTATCCAAGAAACAGGGGCAATATAGTCCTTTCGCATCTTCACCCAATCATTGGCTGAAACATCGGATTGCCAGCAAATAATACCCGGATCCACCAACCATCGAGCGCCACGTGTTGAATTGTTACAAGCCAAGAAAATAGAAAGTGGAGGCTCACGTGAGGCTTGTTGATTTATTTAAGTGGCATGTGACATTTCATTGCACTATAATTCTTCATTTCAATTTACAAATAACAAGAATCAAAATAGGTCGGGATTGATAAAATGGGTCGAGCTTCAAACTACAAGTTATGGGTTGGGCTTCATTTGTTAAACAAGGAGTGTTACAATTGGGTTTTAATAAGTATGGGTCGGTCCGACCCATATAAATGGTGTCGGGCCGACCCAATAAGACACGAAGGCACCGTCGAACTCGTAATCTCGTGCTCTTTTCAATGGCATGCTCGGGAAATATTAACGACTTCGTCTTGATCTCGAAAAACGCGTAAACGTCTTCAAATCTTAACCAAAAGTCACCGTTTTTGCTTTATTTTCAATCCCTTGTACCTGCAAGACATAAAAACACAAACCAAACATATTTGCAATAATATTTATCATATTTCATGTTTTTAGTCCGTTTATTAGTGTTTTTCGGGGTATAAATGATGTGTGTTTAAGCACACATCATATGTCCTAAACATTATCCAAACATTAATTTATCTTATATGATATTTTACTACCATTCATTTATGCGATGAGGCATTTCATTTTGCCATGTCATGTTTCCATCCCTTCCATGAGTGCATATTCATTCTACCATACATCATCTTGCATCACGATTACCTTCCATACTGTACGCATCTTGCATGGTTTCATATAAAGGCGATTTATATAAACTTTTGCTTGTGCATGTTATAGCTGCGCCTACTATTCCTGTCTCTGCTGAGGAGAATCTTGGGGATCCGATCGAGATCATGGTGGATGTTGTTCACCCTGCGCCCGTCGATGCAGTTGTTTTTCCTGTAGCGACCGTTGTGAGGACACTAGCCCAACACGGGGATGCAATACGGGGCATACAGGAGCATTTGCTAGGAGTGCCCATACAAGAGGAGTTGACGGCTTTGAGATTTATGGTAGATGTTGCTAAAGTAGAGAATGCTTCACTGCGTGCTACAATTAGTACAATGGAGGCAATCGAGAGGGTTACTCGTAACCATAAGAGACTCGCTCATATTGAGATTGAGCGTTAGTTGGCTTCGGTTCAGGAGTCTCACCGTTAGGACCGAGAGGACTTCAAGAAGCTTAAGGAGCTCGTGACCAGTCAGTTCAGACATCGCTCATAGATATCTTGCTTCATGATTTATGTATTAGCTTGTATTTGAGGTTTGTAGTAATAAGAAACCATGTAGTCTTTTGGTGGGAAAACAATGAAATCAATTATCTATTAAATTAATGTATTATGAATATGTCTATTTCATTTTAATTTTCTATCTATTTAGACAAGCCTTGCAAGCCACTTACTAGAACATTATAACTTTAGGATAACATTCACCTAATCACTTGATAAACCATTTTTACTATCTTTGGACAAATCTATTTCACTTGCATTTTATAAACAATCCTATAAATTATTTTACCATTACCTTATGAATCTATCGCATCTTTGTACACAAATAATTTAAAACTACAACTGCTTCCTCTTTAAACAATTATTTTGCACTATTTTAACAAAAATGAGGATCGCATCGTTAGCCCTCAAATATACATAGCCTGATCACCTATGTGTAATTCAGGAAGGACCATGCCATGCTGAGTAGTAGTTACCTTAAAACTTCTTGTCAAGAACCAATTTTCTTATATATATTCAAAGTTTTGTGTGGAGTATTCATAAAATGTTGTTTGTCACGGGAGAGAAAACCAAATTAAGTAAACCCTAGAACTAGGTAGACCTTTACAACCATTTACAATAGGAAGTCGACATCATCTACACCGGAATCCTAAAGGTCTTCATAAAACATGGAGTTAACAAATCTTAAGAAACCATGTTGGTTAGCGTTATTAGGAGGATTAAGAGTAAGTATCCATAACCTCTTCATCAGCACCACTCCGGAAGGGCAACCCATCAAACTGAATTTCGCGAGACAAATTTATTTGACACACGGGGAGACTATAAAAAATTTCATATTTTCACATCATTTTACGTCAATAAACCTCAAAACATTTACTTGATAACTTTACGTATTTACTTTTAATTATAAGGTAAAATTTTGCAATAATTCGTCCGAAGGTTAGCCCAAATTGCATGTTTCGTCCAAATAGTTGAAACGTGCAATAATCGTCCTTATGTTTAGCCAAAAGTGCAAAAATCGTCTCACCATAGTTGAGCCAAATTGCAATGTTTCGTCCCTATTGGTTTAGCCATTTTGCTATGTTTTCATCGTTAACCAGGGATATTTGAGAGGGGGATTTTTTTGCAAAATAATTTGATTTGGACTATCTATGCACTTTCAAACTATTTGGGACGAAACAAGCAATTTGGCTAAACCTTAGGGACGATTTTTGCAATTTACTCTAATTAAAACCGTTAAGTTAAATCGCGTAAACTAAAAATCAATAATTTACGTAAACCGGCATTTAACAATTATAAGTTTACGTCAAACACGTGTTATATATTTATTACGAATACAATTTATAACTCTTTATATTTTATTTCACAAATTTTACATATAACGTTTACGTTTTGCCATTTTTGAACTTTACATACGTACACATTATATATTCTATACCTAAACTTGTACACTAAACATTACTATATTACATCAAAAATTTAAACCATTTGTTCCTTCCCCCCTCTTGATCCATTCGTGTAGATAACAAAGACAAAGAAAACTAAATAAATCTTACTTTATCTTATTTATACATACATATGCATACCTACACAAATAAGTATATCAAAATACACATTTTTCCTTGCCTTTGACTTGTGAGCTGCCCCTTACTCATGGAGGATGTGATATTATAGTAGTTTGAGGGTAACCACGCTAACCTTTATCACCTCAAATCATGTTTCCCACTCTCATTTATGATCCATTGGTTAACAACTTAAACCAACATGTCCCCTACATAGTCAACCTTGATAATCCTCCACCCTTACATCACTTCAACCTATGAAAAATCCTAGCAACCTACACCTCTTTCCAATGGTACTTGTTGTCTACTAATCACCTATTTCCCTTATTAATATCACATCTATCTTACACATGGATAGGAAGACTTATCTTTTCCTTTGACATTCCATAGCAGCCGACCCCTCCCAATGCTTCATAATGTAAGAATGTTGACTATGTTAGGACTTCCATGCATAAGGCATAAGGTTCAATGGGTAATACCAAACTATCAATCAAACATATTACTTGTGTTTTTCCTCTGGTACACGACACAACGGCAAGAAGCACTCCATTTTCATTGTTTTAGTCACCCAAACTTTTATGCATATTAAACTAATACCAAAGCCAGACTTTGAGCCATCTTTAGTGTTTAACCATTGTGACAAACACATAGACTTGTGGTTAATATCAAAACAACAAGCAAAGCTTGCTTTTCCACCCCTTGGTTCCCAAATCCCATGCCAATATGCTATTAGGAACATAATTTTCTAGATCAAACTTTTATGCATTAACTATTAGCAACACCATACCTAAATGCATTATTTAAGACACACCACTTTCCTTCATTATCATTTCAAAGCAAAAACACACAAGTCTTACAATCTCTGTCTCTTAGACTCGGCTGGAAACTAAGGGGCACACAAAATTTCCTAAGGTTGTGTTACATAGCTTATTGAAAGCTTATTTAGGTAAAGAATATACTATGCTAGAGTTGTGGAAGCTTGGTTGGGTTTTATTTTGTCGAATTAGGGTTTTCTTGCACTTATCATCCTCATTTCACTCAAGTAAGCAAGAATGCCTTTATCCTACATTAAGTATAATCTGATATATCTTATCATGTTTATTAAACAACATTTATACACTTAAGTTTCTTAAAAATTCTTTCCTTTCAAACGAAAATGTGTAACTACTGATGCATGCGCATGCCTTGTAAAAAAACCAACTTAAAATAGATTTCTAACTTAAAAATTGTTAACTACACTTTATTTTAAGGTCACCTAAATGTTGTATTCGAATCATAGACCAAATGGTAGTAATCTAGTAGTTTAATTCTTAAAACCAAAAGATTTGGAAAAATGATAAAGATTGTGAAATGGGTAACTTTGAAACTAACAACGACCACTCTAGGCTGGGTTTGAGGGTCGGGCTAGTAGTGGGACTTGTAGAGGGCACGATGACGTAAATTTAGCAATTTGAATGAATAAAAACGGATATCGGATGAGTAAGTTAGGGTAAATTGAAAATCTGCGTTTTTATGAAAAGCTGTCAAAAAGAAAGAAAATGTCGCGAGTAGCATAAATTGAGCTTGATTTTGAAACTGTTATCGTTAGAGTTAGATTCTGTGATAGTTAAGTCTTTTGTAGTCGGTGCAGGTGGCTTTCCACAGCCCCTAGAATCACCCGAAAAGGTATTGATATGAGAAAGTTACAGTCCACCAAAATTCTGACCTTGCAACTGTTACATGCTGAAATAATATGATTTTTCTCTGTCTGGAAAATAGCCCAACCTTTGCGACTAGCATACTAAGGAACTGTTTTCGAGGCAGTTATTGTCCAAGTTGGTCAAAATGATAAACTAACTTCATAAAGTATATAACCTCTAGATTTGAGAAAGTCCGAACTCGCATTCTTAGGATATGTAATGAATGCGTTGTGGGTCAACAAAGTAGGCAACTCGTAAATATTTGGAACTTTTAAAAATGTAAAAATAAATATTGTATTTTTCCGAAAGCCACGTTTTAACTTGTAAAACTTAACGCAACTGTGTATGGGTGATATATGACTGATATTAATACATTTGCATCGCTTCATACTAGTTTTCATTATTCTAAAAGCATACTATTTAATTAGGTTGCAATTAGAGTTTCCGTGCATCGTTTTTTGTGCCTACCTTTTCATTGACGATATTACTATTTTCTTGAGGTGAGTTTATAGCCCAACGTTTTACTCGTTTTACATATACTTTATCATTTTTGGGGTGAGAATACATGTGCATTTACAAATTGTTACATCCTTATTTTCATAACTTACTTACAAACTCATTTACATGACTGATTACAAACTCGTTTACTTGTACGTTTACAAACTCATTTACATGATTGATTACAAACTCGTTTACATATTCATTTACATATCTCGCAGTGGGATACATCACTTGTTTTCACTTATGGACGCAACAACTTTACTTTCATTGAAATGATTACGGATTAGCTTAAGTGGCATGAATTGTTAATTACGGTGGGAGTAAGCGCGAATTGTCACACCCCGCCAAGGCGGAAACGCGAGGCATAACGAGAAAGGATATCATCACAACACAATGGCGTCTATAAAGAGAATTCTACATGAAATAAATAAGCAAAGTATAGACACAAAGTGTCATAACAATACCCATAAAACTAATCCAAATCCAAAAGGCGTCTTTATTGATGAAACGAAAGTTCTCGCCAATAGAAAGACATGCAACAAGTATCCGTAATTCAAACAATGCAATATTCAAGACATAAAAGCAATAAACTCTATGACATCCTCTGGTCTCTTTCTAGCCACTTCTCTCTATCTTATCCCCATGATGCTCACCTAAAAATGATGCTTAAACGTCAACATAATGTTGGTGAGAGTCATAGGTTTAAGACACGTCAATAACTCGCTTTGAAATCACTGTGATAAATAAAACATAACATAGCAGGACACACAACGAACTATCATACAAGCTAACATGCAATCACATCAATCCACATTGAAATGTTCACGCTCAATGATCACAAACATAGAAACTAAACGTATCCCAATCCACATAAACGAGACGATCACGCTCACTATCAACAATCCACAAATGCCTTGAGACGGTCACGCTCAAGCACAACAATCCATATCATATTAGCAAGTAGCACATAACATACAATAGTCTCGTATAGCCCATGCCTCATTTAAAACACATTATCATAGTAACTAAAACATTTAACCTCATAGCATCATTTTCACCCCAAGAAAACATAAGAAAAGGGGCTATGAAACTCACCTGATGCTAAAGCAATTCCCAAAATCCTCGCACAAAACTAAACAACAAAATAACATGTGTTACACGCTACTAAGACAAAAGCTAAAGCACATGTAACAATCATATGATGGATGTATAAGGTGTTTATTTACCCTCATGGTTCACCCCGACACCATGCCTAACATTTACCAATTCGTTTACACACTTTTTTAATGTTCAACAATTTACCCGAAAACGCAGAATTTTAGTGTCACTTTACCATTTTCTAAACCACACCCACTAACCTTTATAAATTTTACCAAAAATCAAGCATTCAATATTATGAGTTTAATATCTCCATGATTTTTCCACTAATTTAGATCCCCTCTTAAGTGCCCCAAATAAAATCAAACTTTTAACTACTTAGTTTCGGATCTGTACGAACACTAAAAACTTTGGACCTAAAAACCATACTTAGACTCCAAATCAGAAGCTCTACTTTGGGGGATTTTTAATGGACACATAGAACTAAACTCAAGTAGATTGGCTAATCCTAATTCAAATTTTAAGTGGGGGGTTTACACCCCGTAACCTGAATTAAATCTGACCCGTATTTACTGTTTTAACCACTCTTGGTGCGACCAACATTTGAATGACTTCCCGACCTTAAAAACTTTTGAGGCCGGATGTTCTAGAAACTAGACTCTCTGAGCTACATCATAGATACTGGAATCACATCAATTCATGCTTCTAATCTCTAGATATTCATGAAACAACACAACCCTTTATTTTATTTATTTTTTATTTTTTTATTTTTTTATTAATTACATATTTACTAACATTACCCTAAGTTTTTATAAAAACTTAAGCTTATTTGAGTATACCTTTTTGCGTAAACGCAATTTACTAAACTTTTAAAATAAATAACTATTCATTTTTATTTTAACCTAACTTTCTAAAAATAGAAACTTACATTTCATTCTTATTCTAACTACTAACAACTATTCATACCTAACATTACTAACACATAAATACGTATACGTAATAATACTTACACGATAAATCACTAAAAAGCTTAAATCATAAAAATCATTTCCTTGTCACCAAAAGTGAACGAAATGAACTTCACAAAATCCAATCCCAATGAGACGATCACGCTCAATGGATTGATTACCAAATCTCACATATCCCATATAAACACATATAAACACGTATAAACACAAATAACATATAACCCATACATTACAACAGATACATAAGTCAACACTAATAATTTGACTAACCTGCTCAAGTCATGGTTGTTACACAAATGTTATAAAATAAATCTATTTGGGGTTGACATCCCCGTTCAAGTGATTAGCTCTTACTAGTTTTGGCGATACCAAACTAAAGAACGTTATACCATGTCGTTACATTGAATTACATTGAACTACATTTACATGAACACTTACAGAGCCTGAAAAGATTGGCATACATATACGTCAAAGCCTCAGTTTCATAAACTTAGGGGTGAAATCATAATCACACATGGTGACTATTGTATTGGATACAGTGGTCATGCATACTTTACAAAAGCTTTGGTCCAACTATACTTACATTTTTATGACTATTGTATGGGATACAATAGTCATACATACTTTATAAATCCTTGATTTCAACATTTGTACTTACATTTTGTGATTATTATAAGGGTTGAAATGGTCATACATACTTTACAAATCTTTGATTCCAACATTTTAACAAACCTATTTTGTGTGGTTTGTGTTTATACGCATTTTAAAAACCTATATATTTAAATTTATGCGTTGCAAGTCTTGTATGGGCGGGACTTGTAACACAGTAAGTTTATATACATAGTTTTGTGATTCACATTTATACTTGCATAAACCTATGAACTCACCAATTTTATGTTGACAATTTTAAGCATGCATTTCTTAGGTAAATAGGATGCTTGACATAACTAATGTACTTTGAGGTCTAAACATTACAAGATTTCTTTCCAAACGACTCATCTAGAGGTCGTTCTCTCATATCAGGTGCAATGGTATTATGAAGTAACGCTCCTAGATATATTTCCGCTGCGACCTATTTTGGGGGATTTACAACGTGCAACAATGTTTTAATGTCATCTAAGAATGTATCTTTTCTTGGTGGTTTTGGGTCGAAATAAATACTATTCCTTTCACAC
>BQNB010127486.1:6386-19433 GCA_026074375.1 Tanacetum coccineum
GAGCGGTGTTGATGCAAAGAGAAAAAGTTATCGCGTATGCATCCCGACAACTCAAGCCTCATGAAGAGAACTATACCATACACGACCTTGAATTGGGAGCAGTATTGTTCGCTCTTAAAATTTGAAGACACTATCTGTATGGCATAAAGTGTACCGTGTTTACTGATCATAAAAGTCTTCAACATATCCTTGATCAGAAAGAGTTGAAAATAAGACAACGCCGTTGGTTAGAATTGCTTGCAGATTACGATTATGAGATTCACTACCATCCTAGAAAGGCAAATGTTGTAGCAGATGCCTTAAGCCGAAAGGAACGAATCAAACCACTCCGAGTTAGGGCATTAGTCATGACCCTTCACCCAAAATTACCATCACAAATCCTCAAAGCCCAAACCAACGCGATCAAAGAAGAGAACATCAAAGGTGAGAACCTACAAGGAATGGACAAAGCATTTGAAGTGCGTCCTGATGGAACTCGTTGTATCAAGAATCGAAGTTGGTTACCACTCTTTGGTAATTTGAGGGACTTAATCATGCATGAATCCCATAAATTAAAATATTCCATCCACCCAGGTTTTGACAAGATGTATCAGGATCTAAAAAACTCTATTGGTGGCCTAACATGAAGGCAATTATCGCTGAATATGTCGGTAAGTGTTTAACATGCTCTAGAGTTAAAGCAGAATGTCAGAAGCCATCCGACTTGCTGATACAACCAGAGATTCCTACATGGAAATGGGAAAGAATAACGATGGACTTCGTTACAAAACTACCTAAAACGTCAAACGGACATGACACAATTTGGGTCATTGTAGACCGCCTTACCAAATCAACACATTTTATTCCCACCAAAGCAACAGATAGTATGGAAACCCTTACAAGGTTGTATATAAAGGAAATAGTTTCACGGCATGGAGTGTCAATATCTATCATCTCGGATCGTGACAGTCATTTCACATCCAGATTCTGCCAGTCAATGCAGAGTGCTTTGGGTACTCAATTAGACATGAGTACGACATATCATCCCGAGACCGATGGACAAAGTGAAAGAACCATCTAAACACTTGAAAATATGCTTCGAGCCTGTTTTATAGATTTTGGAAAAGGATGGGAGAGACACTTACCACTGGTAGAATTTTCTTACAATAACGTTTAAAAGCGAACAAAAACGTTCAAAACAGCTTGAAAACGTAAAATGTTAAAACAACGAAAATGGTCGAAAACGCACGAAAACGGTCAAAAACGGTCAGTAGCGGACAAAAACGGCCGAAAACAGTCGAAATCGGTCAAAAACGAACGAAATCAGTCGAAAACAGAAGAAATCGATCGAAAACGGTTGCAAACGAACAACGACAGACGAAAATGGTCGAAATCGTTCGAAAACGGACGAAATCGATCGAAATAGGTCGAAAACGGTTGCAAACGAACTAAAACGGACGAAATCGATCGAAATAGGTCGAAAACGGTTGCAAACGAACTAAAACGGACGAAATCGATCGAATTTGGTGGAAATCAGTCGAAAACGGTCGAAACGGTCGAAATCTGTCAAAAACGGTCGAATCGGTCGAAAACGGACGAAATCGGTCGAAAATGCTCGAAAACGTATAAAAACGTTGAATGGTATTTGTCTTAGTTTACAGGAATTTAATATTAAAAAAAAAGGGTTAAAAACCCAACCTCCTCCTTAAAACCCATTTAGACCCAAACCAATCTATAAACAAACCCATCTAGACTCAAACCTATCTAGACCCAAACTCATCTAGACGCAACTCATCTAAACCTATCCTCCTAAAAGACCCATCTTGACCCAAACCAATCTAAGCCCCATGACCCAACCCAATGGACTTCGATAAAAATTATAAACGAAATAATCCCACAAACCTTTTCTTAAATGGGCCAGGTGGCCCACTTCTTTGTAGACTTGTAGTAGCCCAAATGCAATCACATATTCGCAGAGTACATATCTATTAAATTAGATGCAACCATTTTCATGGAAAGATTTTTGCTTTATTCCATCTATAATGTAACGTAACTTACATTACAAAAGTAAACGAGCTTACGCAACCTACCAATGCCAATTTCATGAACGTTTATAGCAAGTAAACATTATAATATGTCAAGCAATATGTTTAAACTCCATTTTTACCATACGTTTTCTATTTAACGTACTTTCCATAACGTTATATCAAAACGAACATTATACGTTAACGTTTATATCAAAACCCCGATTTCATGTAATGTTTTCATATAAACCAAATGTACAAGATAATAAGGCATGTGTACAAGTTATCAATACATGAAATTCAAATATCGTTTCCCTCCAAAACCATGGTATAACTTCTTTAAGCTTAAAGTACAAGCCGATTATGCATGATATTTAAAACATGCATTTTCCCTCCATTTTTCTAAGGCATTTCGTACCACCTCTTAAAAACAACTTACAAGCCTTCCATGCACAACATTAAGCACTAATTTCCCTCTAACCTAAACCCTAGCTCGTCACTAAACCCTAATCCTAACCCTAACCCTAGACGAAACCCTAACCAACCCTAACTAGTTTTAAGACTAAACAAACCAAGCAACCACCCTAACTCCACCATGACTTCACCACCACATCACCACCAAGCACCTCAATCACCTCCATGAATCACCACCATGTAACCTACTTGCCCCCTTGCCCTCTAAGTTACCTCGTCACCACCTTGGTATGCCGAGCCCTCTCCCACCACCTTACACCTCTCTTGGCTACTTACCTAGCTTCTAATACTCACTACTAGCTTATCTTAGTTACCCCTAGCAGCCCTTGGCCACTACTCTACTCAAAATCCTTGGGTACCAAGCCTTTCGCACCCTATAAATAGCCGAGACAAACACACCCTCACATCTTACCATTTAAACTCAAAACTATACTCAAAATAAGTTCTAGCCATGTCCTAGGAGGATTAAGAAGGAAGTCTAAGCTAAGAAGAAGTCCAAGGTTAAAGAAGAAAGGTCTTGAAATCATATGCAAGTGTTCGAACCCAAAACAACCCATTTTTGACCCATTTAATCTTTTTAAGTCTTCAATCTACTTTATAAGTTCCTAATGTGTTATAGATCTTTAATAAAATCTTATGGATCATATATAAGCCACTTGTTTAAGCCTTGAACCACAAACCCACACGGTTTGGTTTTCCTAAACCAAACGAACCCATTTTGGGATTTCTAGCTCACAAGCTCATTTCATAAGCTACAAGCTCGTAAAACCAACTTATTTTAGCTTATAATAATAAGCTATAAGCTGCGAATTGAAATCAGATTTCAAAAATACCAAGTTTATAAATTTTGGACTTAATTCGCAGATGGTTTCATGCAAAGGGGTATATATTGTAAATTTCTGAAACTTATAAACTAGAGGGGCTGAAAATGTAATTATCCTAAACTTAAAACCCCAAGGGCCTGTTTTGCCAACTTTCAAAATTAAGGGTTAAATTTATATAAAGTTATATATAAAGGATTAAATTTGTAAATATATATATACCAAGGGTATATATTGTCATTTTTGTATTCTCAAGGGTATAAAATGTAATATTTTTATATTAATTATAAAAATATTTATAAACATTATAAGACTCAATTTTATTTAAAAACCAACACATTTATCGTTATCAATCATCGATCAATATTATTAAATAATTTAAATTATGTTATATATTTAACATAATTTATCATCCACTAGCTTTTGAAGAAACTTAAAAAGATAAAATCTTATCATTTAAACTATAACGTATCACGTTACTAGGGAATTTCATGTGAGGGGATTTCATTTGGGTAGACGTTTTGACGAGTTGCTGGATTTACGATTTAAAGTGTCATAGCTCCTCAAACGTTTACTCAAAATGGGGGGGGGGGGGGGGGGGGAACCCTCTGGAATTATGATAGCCCGAACAGTGATACGATGATTTCATAACTTAATGAACCAAATTAATATTTACGTTAAACTTTATGAAATAAAGTTTTGAAATATAAACAATCGAACTAAGACTTGACATATTATCCCAGGTTGCGTGACGAAGCCGTTTATTTCCATTTGAGTCACTTTTTACATCAATCGACTACCTTATTAAGGTGAGTTCATAGTCCTACCTTTATATGTTTTTCTAAACCCCGTGGGGATGGGGGGATAGATGCTATAAACCATGAATACACGTATTTTTCAACTGTATGCTATCCTGATATATTATTGCCTAAGTTTACCTTTACTACCAATATCATATATCATGAACCATTAATCACTTGCGAGTAAACGTGAATATTGTGGATAGATCTATTGGGATTGACGAATCCCATTTGTGTTTACCTGTACATGAGGTAATCAAACGCACTATATTTGAGAATAATGGGTAACTTTGGCAAGTTACCTTTCCAAGAGGACAGTTGTTCCTCAATAATGTCACTGAGGTGATTTCCATGTTAACGTGTTGGTGTCATGAGCTTAGGGCAATAATATTGTTTTCCATGATAATTGTAGTTGTACATTTATTACCACTTATGATGACTTGTATTCAACTATTATATTTCAAACCTATGAATTTCACTCAACCTTTGTGTTGACCTTTTTAGCATGTTTACCTCAGGTAATTGAGCAACCTATGGCACGGAGTAGGTTAGCATTGGACTTGAGGACGTCCGAACTTGTTATCATTATAGACTCTATGTTTTCATATGTATTTTGGGACCTCCTTTTTGTAAAACTCTGAAATAATATTGAATGATAACTAAATTTTCCAAAACGTCTCTTTTAAGTCGTTTTCTATGATTATGACTGTTGATTCATGAAGTAATACCCCAATTTAGCTTCCGCTGCTATATGTCAAATAAGGAGGTGTTACAGATGGACTACCCATATCGAGGTAATGTGTGTAAGGGTATGGATAAGGCACATATAGGTAAGGATATAGTGGAACATTTGGTGGTTCGTAAGTGGGATAGGCAAAGTTGGATTGATTCTTAAAATGGTGAAGGATAGGCATGGAATGATCCAACATGTAGTGGTTCCTTATAAGTATCGAATCTCTCCAAACATCCACATGCTTAACTTTATTCAAGCTCACGTTCCAATCTCCCCAACTCGAGTCTAACCCTCTTGGTTCGTGCCTTTGCCTCCTTGCTTGACCAGGTTGTGGTGCTACTTGTTCAGTTTGCATCAAAGTATAAGTGGCCTCATCTAGCTCATTTGCCAACATCTTGGCAGTCCATGTTTCATACTCGATTGGTTATGAACATTTTGCCACTTCCTCTTCATTAAGATATCCCAACGAATGAGCAATCTTTGTCACATAATGACCTCCATAAATAAGACTATTCTCGTTACGACTCAAAGCATGCTTACAAAGATGCTTGGCAATAACCCAATCCAAGCTAATACCTCGTGGGATCCTCCAATGCGCTCATCATCAACATATCACCTTTGACACCTCCTCCTTGCTAACGACCCTATGAACCTAAGATCAACCAATAGCTTAGTGCATAAATCATGATAAGTTAGTTCCTTAATGAGTGATGTCCCCATTGGGTTCGTACTGTGGTTTCCCAATCACTTTGCCAAAACGCATACCACCCACCCACCTTCATGGTTAAATTAACTTGTCATAAAACTTCCAACCTAGTATAAATGATATTGCAAACAACCTATGATTAAATCATCTTAATACAATCCCTACAAAACATATAAACTAGGGTAAAGTTAGCACTTTCTCAACACTTAACAAAGCCACTAATACAATACACGTATTTCGTAATCAACTTAGTCCTATCAAACACTTGTATCCAATACATCGTCGAGAAGAACTCTAAACACCATTCCGGATAAACAACCCTATAAATAGAAAGAGCTATCTCCCATGAGTAATTGACGAAAACGTCCCCATCATCGTAAAGGTATTCATACTTTATCTTGTTTTTTCAAAGTTTCCTCAAAGTTATATCCATAGAATAAAGTCCAACTTGGCACTCTCGGTATTCCAAATCCTTTACCTTGTAATTTAGATAATCGTTCATAATAAGCGTACCTCTCTGCTGACGATAACTCTCTCAACTTCAAATTAGCATTCTTCACTTGTTGCAAATGATATTCGATAATACCTTGCTTATTCCTTCTCTCGTATTTTTTCAAATAAAAATAAAAAGGTCGTTCAGAACACGAACCTTGCATAGCTTTCTGCAATAGCAACAAACATAAGCATAAACAAGAATAAATGAACTAATAACACCTAACGTAGAAGCCCCTAGCTAGCTAGTACCAAACGGGAAATAGAATCCGGGACAGAAAGCCTCTAGCCGCCCAGTACAACCTTCCAACCGTGCGGTTGGTGCCTCGTCGCTTTCCCAGCCGTGCGGCTGAGCAACCCAGACGGTCGGCTGGCCCATGCCTGCCGCACTGGTTGTTTTTGTTGGTTGTTTTCGGGTATTTTCCGCATTTCCTAGTTGCTTCTAACTCTTCCTAATTCTCTATGGGTGCTCCTAAACGTCCCAAAATCATTCTCAAATGCGACTACCTCCTAAAGTTCATTTTGCCAAATTTGCCATATTTTGCCTAAACTTCAAACCTATCAACATCAAATGGGTGATCCATACAATCAATCTAGCATCACCTAGACACTCAAAATCAATCATATATCACTATAATTTCCTTAACTCTTCATCAAAACGATCGAACATTCATCCTCAAAATTTTTAGATTTAAAAATCATCATCATTCAATCTACACTTAACCGATCAATCTAATTCTTTTTGAAATCTCATCTACTAGCATATACCCACTTAATCCTAGAATGAATTGGTCTAATTTGAAATGAATCAAAATCCCCTAATTTTTGACCTAAAATGATGAACACGAATTAAACACTTAATTGATTCGAATTAATGTAATTGCTTACCCTTTTTGGAGCCATGGATGATCCTTAAACACGTTCCTTACTTGCAATTGGATCAATCTACACGAATTTGATGATTCCAAGAGAGTAGTGTGTGTGTGTGTGTGTTTGAAAATTTTGAGTTTATGGGTTTCATTCCATATTCTAGCCAGGTGGCTTCTTTTCTAGCCGCATAGGCTGGAAATTAACACCTTGGTGCCACTTAACTTTTAATCCTGACTTGTTGGTCAACACTCACGATTATTTCCGGGTAAAACAATACGAGGTCGAGTATTCGTTCCCAAATGTTTGTGAAACATCGCACACTTCACAACATACTTCTTGGAAAAATCAAACTAAAACTAAAACTAATGAACAAAATATAATAAACCTCAAACTTTAATTAATCAAACCATAACCATAACCTAATTCATCAAAAGATGTCTAAAATGATAACCAATCATAACCAAAATAATCAAAACGATAAATTGTTTTTAAGAGAGGATGCAGAATGTAAAAATAAAAATAAGGGGGGGGGGAGGGGGGAAGGGGGGAAAACAAAAAAAATAAAAACAAAACCATCTTTTTTTTTTCCCAATTTTTTTTTGGCACAAAGAGTGGTGCCTTTATTCTTCAAACTTTCATTCTTCATGCTTTATTTTGTGGTTGGATTGGTGAGCTCCTTAATCAAGAAATTGATCAAACCAAGGCTGTCAAGATCGCGATCCCATCTGGGATCGTTTTTGTCTTTGCAAGATCGAGATCGTAAGATCGGATCGAGATCGTAAGATCCTACCAATTTATCATGTATAGTAAGCAACAGATAAACGAGTCAGACTATTTTTATTTCTACTCATCATCAAATATAAAATTTATATACTATACCTTTGAAATGTCAAAGTTCAAATTTAAAATACCAAAGTAAAAGTAAAACACAAAAAAGTCAAGTTTCAATCGTCACATTCACGATTTAGCGGAATAAATTACATAACATGCATAATAAACGTCTCAAAACAAAGTACTCCACTAGTATCACTACAATTAAGCTTTAAGCTATCCAAATTAAAACTTATAGGTTAATAGTTAAAACTATGAGAAGGTAAAAGAAAAAACAACAATTACCTGTAAGAAACTTTTTGCTTCAGGTAACTAGAACATGAGAAGAAGAACTCTAATTTGTTTCATGTAAATTCAATTTGGAGAAAGTAGATAATTATGTTTATTGATTAGAAAATCTGGAAATGAAACGTCAATACTTGTTATTGAGATCAGCGGACTCGTATTGTTCTTTTTCGGGCCTAAAAATAGTAATGGGATAGTAAGTATGTAAGTCGGTAAGTTGGTAACTTGGTAAAAAAAATAAGAATAAATTTTTTTTTGTAAACTCGTATCGACACGCGATCTTACGATCCTACGTGCGAGTTTACGATCCTACTTACGATCCTACCTCTGATGCGATCCTACACCGATCCTACACGATTTTATCAGGTGGGCACGTAAGATCGTACGATCTTACGTGTAAACTCGCGAGTTTAACAACCTTGCATATGAGTTTAATTTCTGTTTCGTGATAAAAAATTTGGCATTTATTTTCAAATTGTGATGCCAAGCACTAGTGCTTGTGAGTCATTGTTTAAGTTCACTTGTTAGTTTGAAATGGTGAGTTGTGAGCTAAAACTTATATTAGCTCTGAAATTGAATATTTAGGACTTGTAATTGTTGTTTCAGTTAGGGGTGAGCATACCGAACCGAACCGAAGGTATTTTGGTCTGGTCCGCGGTCCGGTATTTTGGACCAATTCGGTCATCGGTCCGGTCCGGTCCGACAAAAAACCCGATGATAATGACGTGTAGGACCGGACCGAAGACCGACCCGGACCGGACCGAAGACCGACCCGACCCGGACCGAAGACCGACCCGGACCGGACCGTACCATTTCGGTCCGGTCTGTGGTCTGGCAATATGGACCATTTCGGTCTTCGGTCCGGTCCGGTCTTAGACATATGCTCACCCCTTAGTTTCAGTAGTCAATTTATGGTATATCTCTACTGTTGGGCTCAGTTGATTTATGCATATATTAACTTAAGAGTTAAGGGTATAATGTGAAAACCATTCGTGTGTTTTCATTATTTTGATACTAATAATCATTTCTGTCGATAACATTTGGAGATACTTGCCAACAGATTTCAAGAGGGATGATTGTTGGTCGAAATGGACGAACCACTGGATTGTTTTTGCACTTTACTTTTAATTTAGGTTGTGCAGAATTTGAGTGTTAAGATTTTAAACTGGAGAAACAGGTGAATGTTGAGTGGAGCTTTTTGGGTAACGTAAATTGCATTAATAGTCTCCGTAGTTACCTACCAATTCTGATAACGATCATGCATTAATAGTCTCCGTAGTTATCTACCAATTTTGATAACGATCATGCCCGTGTCCCACAGCGAGCGTGGGTTAAAAAATCCTTGTTATACTGGATCCTAAATTGTTGCCTCATATGACGTTATCGATTTGTCAAGTAGATAGAGTTTGTTTTATCTTTTGAGTTGATTTCAAGTAGATAGAGTTTGTTTATCTTTTGTCAACTAGCGATAGATATGTGGTATTCCTCATTATTTGATTATACAAAGCGGTGGTGGAATTCGTCATCATTTCTAAAGTAGGACAACGGAAGGCTGGTTTGTTCACAACAAACGCTAGTGAACATGAAGAAGTGCAGACGAAAAAAACATGTTGATTACTTGACTTCACGAGTAAAGAACAAAAATTGAATTAAAATTTTAACAATGAATTGGATGCATTCAATTATGTTGGAATGTGGTTTAAAACTTTAAATAGACTTCTTAAAATTCTAATTTTTAAGTGACTAAAATAAAAGGTTTTGTTAGTGCATATATATCCTAATGGACAAATAAAATAGAAGCATAAGAAAAGTTTTCTACTAAAACATAAAGTTTTGATGTGACTTGGATTTCTTGTTCCTTAAGTTTTAATTTGTTTTCAGGTTATCTCCTTCATTATTCTCCTACACTTGAAAAGCACGAGTTCTCATCAAAGTAAAGGATTTTATCAGGAAAGTAGTAATAAACCAAACAAGAAATGTTGAAGGTATTAGAGATTGCCATGTCTTCGGGTAGATAAACTACATATGCCTTGTCATTTATTATCTTCAAAATTCGACAAGGACCAATCTTCTTCTTCTTTAACTTGTTGGTGCCAACTTCTTTTCGTAAATGCGCCACAACAATATCAAATTTTGTAAAAATCTTGGTCCAACGATGCTTGTCGTTGTCCTTATATTTAGCATTAAAGCTTCAAGTTTCAGTCGGACATTAGTTTGTATGCTTCGATCTTTTTAGCAAAATTCTCAGCAACAATGCTATAGCATGGGATTTGAGTGAAGGAACCAAATCAAGTGTGTGGTTTGGAGGCTCTGGTACACAAGAGAATTGTGTTTTACCCGTTGAACGATTGACCGTGTTATTTTAAGCAAATTCAGTAAAAGCTAAACAAAGATCCCATTGCGGGATCAATACACATGCATCGAATGAGCTGCTATTTTGCAAGCCAGTCTCAAAAAGTCGCCATAAAGTGCGCCAAAAGTGGAACAAGACGTAGCGTACGTGTATTGATAGTCGAGCCATCAACAAAATCACAGCTGCGTGGGAAAGATTTTGGTGTCTGTATCGAATTAAATTAGTAATAGTCTTTGACACCCCATGAAGCCAAACTACTTCTCGAAAGAAAATACCAGCAATGTGTGATGTGACAGATGTTTTCATGCAAGGAAGAAAATGGGCCATTTTTGAAAAACGATCAACCACTACAAATACTAAACTAGAAGATCTTTGTGTACGTGGTAATCCTAAAACAAAATCCATGGATATATCCTTGCATGGAGCTTCTGGAATTGGAAGAGGAATATATAATCCGATGTTTTGAGACTGGCCTTTGTTGGTTTGACATGTGTAACACTTTTTAACAAATTCATTTACGTATGTATTGATTTGTGGCCAATGAGCCTTCTTTAACCAACATAATGGTTGTCTCGGCCGAGATGGCCACCAAGACTCCCCCTCATGAAGTTCTTAGAATTGAGTGCTCTTTAAGCGACCTTAGAGGTATGCACAACTGATTCTTAACGAAAGCAGGGAAAATAGGTTCAACAACTGTGGCAATGTCGGGTGAAACTGAGAAGCTGTCAGGCTTTGAAGGATCAAAGATACCTGTTGCAGTTCTACAACAGCGGTTATGGACATAAGATCAGGTTTGGATAGTGTTAATTATGGGGTACGAACAAAGACGTGGGGGAAGAGGTCGTGCAAGATGATATATCTCCTTTTGACATACTCGCGAGAGTCTGAGCGTCATTTGCATGTGACCTTGCCGAGGTTTCAGGAAGGATGTTAATGACAGAAGATGAGTCCAATAGAATAGAAGACAAAGTTGAAGATGTGTACAATAACGTCTTTGATAAGAAAAGAGATACAAACCACATCAATGCTATGTTGGAATTTCATACGAGAACTACGGATGATTGGTTTACTCGCGAAGCTAGATAAGAGACTATGACTATTCTACTGCAAGTGATCAACTTCGCCCGAGAGTTCATGTTCCAATCTATGGACCACATCCCAAACCTTCAAACAAACCCAAGGCGTACAAGAATTATGATCTTCGTTGTCTTTAGATGGGGAGCAATGAGTTTATGATTTCTTTAAAACAAACCGCTCCAAGTACAGACTTTAAAGAACTGTTCTTAGAAGAGTCAAAGTTAGACACGATGTTCATTTAAAGAAGTGGCCGCAAGGTATGATGAGAGTGTTGTTCTTGGGATAACCGAGCTCGAGGAAAGAGTTCAGAACTTCTACAAAGTCTGATCAAGAAGAGCAAGACCTCGAAATGAAGTCTACTCAAAACATCGAATCTCTTACACCAACATTAATACAGAAAGACTGTGGTCATGGTTAAAGTCGATATATGATCTAATCTATTACTATGGAACTTATACTGCATTGTTATACCTGCTAGCAGCATGTTTAACTAAATGTTATGTTTACGTGCTTATAACTTGATGCGTATTAATTGTTAAATTAAATTTGCAAGTTTTAAATTTATAAAACTCGTCTACCGATGTCTACACGCACTAACGGGCAGAGAACCCGGTTGTATGTAGTGCAGTAGTTGGTAAATCCGAGGTCGTCCCAAGAGTTAAGTTTAACTAGTTTTAATTTGATTGTGTCACGTTTTAAAAATGGTTTTAAATTGATTTGAAATTTAACAGGAAAGTAAATTGCGAAAAGTAAATAGCTAGAAGTGATCAGGGAGAAAGGCGTGCTAACCTAGTTATTTCATTACTATTGTTATGATGTGTATTTCCTGTGCAATGTCTAAGTATCATCTTATTAGTGGTTCTATTATCAACAAACCCGAATTGGTATTTGAGGTCTGCCCTATACTTCCTACAATCCTGAATCCCCTGCAAGTCACAAAGGTAGGGCATCCAAGTTGCAGTGATTAATCTCCAACTATCCTAAAGACCTGTCTATAACCTAGTGATGTGGAGGTTGTGAAGACTTCACAGGAAGCTTTATAATCCCCTAGACAGTGTACCTAATCGTTGCAGTGTAGTATAGGCAAGACTCGTGGGTTGTTATCGTTCTCTAAGGGAATAGGTTGGGAAGGCTCGAACACGGTCTAACAGAATTCTAGGGGGGCGAGAGAAGATTCTTTTTGTATTTTTATATTTTATAGAAAGCAAGCAAAATTATGGTTTTGAGAGGTTGGATTAACTAATAATTAAACTAAATATAATCTATACTATTGGTGATAACTTTATGATAAAAAGATATACTTACTTAATCATACAATACTCCTCAGATTGCTTCTCCTAGATCTGTTGCTTTGTCACACTTGTGATGATCTGTGTAAGTATTTCCTAAGTCATGAACGAATTACACCAACCCGCCGTCTATTTAATATTCTGTTAAGGCAGCGCACGAGTAAGGTAGTATGAAGACTATTACAAGGCCTCTAAGAGTATATTAAATGCATGTGAAATATCTTAAGAGAGATCAACCATATTATGGGTAAGGTAGTATAAAGACTGTTACCGATGGTATCCTTTCTACACACTCGCGTTTCCCTAGACGTCT
>BQNB010127487.1:0-19433 GCA_026074375.1 Tanacetum coccineum
GTAATGTAATAAAGCAAAAAATTTCCTCGTACAATTGTGATCATAGTAAAATAGGTTGATGAAAATTCTTGGGTTGTTATATTTAGTTACTCCCAAAATACTTCTATGATCTTCTAGAATCGGAATTGATCTACCCAGAGTCTTCCTTCTAATTTAGGAAAATTAGGTCTAGGTGATGGAGTTTGAGGTGAAAATCAACATGTTTCGAATGCCAAAAGGCCTTATAGGATAAAGCTTTGAATGAAAAAGAATTAACAAAAACATGATAAAGATGTCAAAAGTGACAAGAATATGATGAAGAAGGATCGAATGTTAAGCAATGAAAAGGTTGGAGTTGAAAAGTGAGAGGTCCTACACTAGGATAGAAACCGGGTCAACTCATATGCTATCGGATTTCATTCGTTGATTTCTGATATTGAAGTAGACATCATGGACTAAATGATGCAAATGCACAACCCCTCCTAGCCACTCAAGTACTTCTCAAAATGTATTTGTCAAGGTTGCAAAAATAGCTAGGCGCTAGTTGGGCGGCCGGGTAACGCGTAGCGATTAATCGGTTAGGCGGGGATTAATCGGATTGGACTTTTTATATATAAAATTATAAAATTTTGAAAATATATGCCTGATTTTCCCCATTTAGCCGATTTTGTTCGCTTTGTCCGATTAATCCCCGATGTGGCCGATTTCTATCCGTAACCGAGTTGACCGATTTAGCCGATTTTTATCCGATTTGGCCGATTTTTATCCGATTAATCTGTATGTTGACCAATTTAGACCAAAACGATTAATAAGGCCGATTAGTGAAAATCAAGGCGGTTAATCTCCGCTTAGCGCCTAGGCGCCGATTAATCGGCCGCCTAAGCCGATTTTTGCAACAATGGTATTTGTTTCATTCTCATGGAGATTTTTTTTAACAGTAATTTTATTAAAACAAAACTAGCAAGAAGCTAGCAAGAAAGTACTGTTGCAAATGTTGAAATTAAAGTTGGAGTCTGAAGAAGACAGTACTATGGCATTAGAGTTGATTAGATTTGTCAAGAAGCAAGTTGCAGAGTTAGAACCTGAAGACCCTAATGGAGATGAGGAGGATCTTTGAGTGTTGGTTTCAAAACCACACAACAAATGGTCATCAGTTCACCATGCTTAACAGGCATAAGAACTGGCTAGTCCATAAGCAAACGGCTTGTGGTAAAGACTTCTCAAATCCGTTTATGGTTGACAATTTACCAAAAAATGTAGGGTTTTCAACTCACATTGTTTCATTGGTGAAGAGTTGGCTAGTCCAAGATCAAACAGTTCTTGGTAAAGACTAATCAAATCTGTTGATAGCTGATAGTTTGCTAAAAACTATATGGTTTATCAATGCACCATGTTATGACAATGAAGCATTGGCTAGTCCAAAAGCAAACGGTATTTGGTAAAGACAAATCAATTCCGTTGATGGTTGACAGTTTACCAAAAACTGTATGGTAATTAACTCACCATGTTTTTAAAATGAAGAGTTAACTATCCCAGAGCAAACGGCTACTGGTAAAGGAACATCAAATCCGTTTATGGCTGGTAGTTTGCCAAAAACTACAAAGCCAACTTAGTTGGATTGTTGCTGAAAAGATGTTGCTGAGTTGCTGAGAAGACAAAGTTGCTGCTGGAGATGGATAGTGTTTAAAAGCTCAAGAAATGTTAAAGTGTTTGGATACATCCTCTATGTGCTAAAGAAGATAAATCTGAAGAAACATGAAGTTAAAAGAGTTCAACATTCATGTTTAAGGGAGGATTGTTGGGAATTACGTTTTCCTAACTTAGTACCGACAGTGGCGACAGTAACAATTAGTTAAGTACTGAAAGTTTATAAGTTAGTACTGACATAAAAAATGTTAAGTACTGATCAGTATAGTTAGTACCTGATATAGAAGAAATAGTTAGTACCTGTATAAGAATACGTATGAGATATTTAGGAAAAAGATATGTACGCCGATATTGTAAGCCTGTTAGGGTTTATCCTTGGTCTATAAAAAGATCCCTCTTGACATAGTTAGACACACGATCTCAAGATATCTCATAGCAAAATCATATCTCAATAGTTAGTATATCTGTAATCATTCAAAGCAGATTAATAGAAGTTATTATTTAGTTCTTCATTGTTTTTCTTAGTACATGTGTTAAGATTCCGCATTAACACATAGTATTCATAATCAGTGTTTCTATATAGTCAACTGTATTTATACATCTTGGCTATCATCCTTAATAGGCTATAGAGACCTATTCACTAAGGGACTCACAGTTTGTAGTGTTTTCTTTTGTACTCGCAACTCTGAGCCAAATACTTTTAAAGTCTGCCTTCTATATGTTTTGTGAGGTGGGTGGATCGGGTTGTCAGGTATGAATCAGATATACAGCGGGTTCGGTCAGGAGTTCATGGTTAATGTGCGTGTTGTGTGATGGGTATTACAGTTAAGCGGGTTTGCTTTTAGCGTATTTTGATTTTAATAGCGTAGTAAGATAGCTTACCTATCTGCTTATTTAAAAGCGCTTATTTCATTTTGATTTGAATGGAAAAAATGAACGGACCCCGAATCTTATGGAGAATGATGCTTTGAAAATTTTAATCTTTGTGCTTTCTTTTTCATATTGTAGTTCTTTGAGTTGTCACCAAAAACATTTCTAACCCGTGCATTTAGTCACATGTTAATAGTTGTTTTCAACCTGTTTTTTCAGCAGCTGCAAATACGCGTCGGCTATTAGAAACACTACCAAGCCGTCACCCTTATTCAGAAGGACAATACGCGCTAGCATTTAGCAGTAAGAACATTAGATTCTCTTATATGTCACTCTTTATTTTTATATACACAGAAGGCAACTCACTCGGCCCACTAAGTAGTTATGTATCTAGCTATTTTTAGCTTCAGTTATATGTTTGTTTCCTAATTTGCTCTATTGCAACTACTGCCTCAGATATTGATTCTCGGTTATCATATCCAAACACAATTGTCGGCCCCGATGCCAATAGAAGTGATAATACTTTCCCGACAGGTATGTAGTAATAACAAACATGTGACACCATACACAGAAAATATTTACCAGATTAAAGAATGTCTAATGTTTTTAAACTGATTTTTCCGCAGCCACAAATACGCGTCAGCCATTGCAAACACTCCCAGTCATCTCCCTTATTCAGATAGACAGTTTGTGCTACCGTCTAACAGTAAGGAAATTGGACTCTCTTATATGTTACTGTTTATTTTTCTATACACAGAAGGCAACTCACTCGGCCTATTATTTATGTTGATGTAGGTGGCACATGTACAACTGCGTATAATGATAGACGGCAAACAAGTGGCCATCAACGTAAGCATCCTATCAACGTCATGTATCTGCTGGCTGATTCGTAATATCTAATGCTTTGATTATACCTACACAAGGGCAGAAGACGCCTTATCGGCAATGAGGATGGTTAGAAACAACAGTTATAGCGGGTTGTTGCCAGAAATTATTGTCATATTGCTATGTCGCTTGATCCTTGGCCCTCTCATAAAGCGTACGCACTCTGCAGCCCGTGGTCCTTGCTCGAAACATGGAGGTAACTTATTTTTAGATCCATTTATTTATAAATGAGTCGGTTAAGGTCTTAATCATTTAGTATACAAACATTCTCTAATTACTTCCCATTAAAAGTTTTGACTTTGTTTTGTGCGCGTTTTTCCTACTTTCAGGATATTTTCTTGGATAGCTTTACACTGGGTTTGGTGATAACAAATGGCGTAGGACTTGGATCCTACCCAATTGGTACTGTACGTAGAACGATGATGAGGTAAAGCCGTCAAGTACACGAGCTCCATGGATGCACTATCTCAGATCATAAAGAATGAGGGTGCCAAGTCATGAGGTCAGTCATCAGCGAGATTTATATTTATCAGTATGTAGACAAATAGACATAAGTGACCAAATGGTATATGCCCTCGAGTAAACACTTTTGAACACATTTCATAATCAAACACTAACAATTCTGGAAGAATTTGGTAAATCCTTATGATAACTCACTGCAAAAGGGAATAGGTAGCCAGGAGTCATAAATTGCTCAAGTTCATCATCGCCATGTAATGATAGTAGTGTTACACATATCCAACAATTACTCGTACATATGCCCAAAGAAAAAGACATGTCACTTGCCTACAAATAATTAACAGTTTCCCTCCTACACCTATAATAAGGAACTTTTATCAACAGAAAAGAAAATAAACCCAATATACTTAGAAAGCGATAAAATTATATATGAAACATCTATGAGACCACCTGATGCATCACCGATGGTAAACGTGTTTGTGCACGAAAGATATGGGTGACACACCAGCCGGCCTAACAAATGGTTCATGAACATGTATCGGTTATCCCAAAAACTGAACCATATCTTAAACAATACGCAATACCAAATAAGCAATAGCGAGAAAAGAATAAAGGAAAAATGGAAAAGTTAGATAGAGAAAGATAAAGAGAGAAACAAAAGATGGAAGAGTATTTTAGAGAGAAAAGAGGAGTGGGTGATTACACATACAAGAAATGGCAACCAACACCCTCTCTATGTATGGAGAGGGTCCTATTTATACCCTTAACTCACTAAGTGGCGTATGGGCTTGTTACTTGGGTCGGGCTTGGCATATCTTGGGCTTTGAGCCCGAAACACATACGATATTAGATTACAATCAAGCTGTTGAACCGGACTAGCCTAGGACTTAACAAGACGAATTACGACTAATGAGACACGATAACATTATTTTTTGAATTTATAAAATTAAGGCTAAACCATGTCACCCCAAGGTTTAGGTCTTACCTTATCTCCCTAACATTGACTTCTGATGGAGGTTATCTTGGATTCGACTTTAACTTTCCCCACTGTGAAACATATGACGTTTGACCTTTAGGCCTATTTGATCTTGTCTGATGGCTTTCGTGTTTGTAATAGCTTTGTTCATCCATGCTTAAGACAACCGATAAAATTCTTCGGTGTCGTATATTGTGATCTTGATCTTGGAGCCCCTATGTCAAATGAACCTTTGAGTTCTTGAGATCTTTAATCTTTCATCATCTCCTTACTTGAATAATCTGGATTGACTGCTTATCAACAATAGCTTCTTGACCAGACATACGCATACTTATTGCAATTCATTTTTGACTATATGAACCATAAGGCTAACAATCCTCTCCAAAATACGATTCTGTGATTTGACTGTTGAAGATCTTGAGGAAGTTTTAGGATCAACAATCTTGATCCACCATGATTGACTTTAAGCTCGATATGAGTATGTGTTTAATGAATCCGACATCGTCGTACATGGTTGCAACACCGACGTTGTGAATCGGCTTAAAATGTTTAGTGAGAGAGACAACCGATATGGACGAAGTTCTTGTCACTTCGGCGAATACGGATGTAATCAACTACGGTTTTCCGTTATTAGTAGAAATCTGCCTTCAGTGATCAATAGAATTCATATAAAATTTTGACCAGGGTTTCATACTGTACTAGTCGTTCTCGTTACCCGGAGCGTCTCAACAGACAACACTCGTAAGAGGAATCAGATAGTTAACTTTCTATTCTAATTAAGTCGTCAATTTAAGACACTGGACCAAATCATGATCCATTATCACAACTTATCATGTAGAATCCTGCAATGGTCACCTACCAAAGCTTTTTTGATGTTGCTCTAGCAGGATTTCTCAACATCACTATGAATACTTAAGTGCACTCGGATGTTCTGGCAAGATCTTCAGGATAATGCGTAGGCTCTTTTTACAGCTTATGATATTGTATGGTGTTCAACAAGTGTATTTAGACATTGTGTCCTAATGAGATTTATATTTGATCTCTTTGGCTCTAGACGCAATTAGGCGTTTTGGTTGTAGTACGCGAAGCTAAGCTGACTGCCACCTATTTCAATATCAACTAACACAAGTGAGAAAGTACAAATAGAAGTTGTAGGTATCATCCATGACAAATGAACAAGTTTATGTTAAAAAACTTAGAATGGCTGGGAGGGTAGTGCATTGCATCACTGGGTCCCATGACCTGTCTTCAACATCAACAATCTTCATTGTGATTTTTGATAGATTCTGTATTGACTCGGTTTTACACTAAATTGTGTTTGGTAAGGCTGCTTTGTTTTCACCTTTATCCATACATTTCTTTTTCATTCTTCAACCCCCGTCACTGCTTACAAGACTCATTACTAACACCTTGTTGTGATTGTTCCGTGTTACTTCAATCTTAGTCGGCATTCTTCCTTATATTCATGTCTTCTCAATCATACCTAAGGACGGCTATTTCTAACTATGGATTGTCCTATGGTAGAAGCCCCCGTCTGTGGATCAGAGACGTAACCTACCTTAACCAACTTATGACTTTAGTAAGCGACAACGTCGTGTGGATTAATTGGTTTGTTGGGTATAGAATCAACCAAAAAACCTTTTTCTGATATTTTGAAATACTCCTCCTACACATGTGCACCGAGGTTTGAAATTGTTTGCACATGAAAGAACGAGTTGCACTTAGAGTCTTAAAGATCACATTCTTCTATATCACATTTTAATCATATTTTCTCCCCTTATTTTAAATAATAAAACATTTAGTATTTGAAATACCAAGTGATTAAGAATTTTATGACATGAAAAAATTCATGGGAAAAATTATACCTCGATATACTTAAGAATTCAGTTTTTCAGATTCTCCACTTTAACAGTATCATGTGTGATACCATGTTTATTAAAACTTGACATTGGACGGAAAAAATGATATGACACCACACAATGTTAAAGACGAAGTAAGATGCCTATGAACAATGGATATTATTAATTAACATTATAATTTCCACATTTTAATTTCATGAAATTTTTTGGATACATAAAATTGACATGTATGAGATGATACCAAAAATACATTAAAAAGGCTTTTGTTTAAAACTCCCCCTCGAAATTGATTCACTGTTACTGATGACATTGTAGAGCATATCATGTTTTATCATGGCACGAATTATAAATATATTAAAAAGGGAGTGTGAACACCCGATTTTAACAATAGCACTTTTTATGAAAAGATACCACAAATTATATTTGTAGACTTTTTGATTATTGACACTTTCTTTTTTGAAAAAATATGTTCAATCAGTTGTTTTTTTAAAACATGATAGAAGACTTCTCTTCTATAAAAGAGTAGCTGACTAAAACGTGTACTCCCCTATTACATTCGGGTCCGATTTATGCATTGATGTGTACATAAGTCATAGAGGAAAATTTAGAAAGACAGGTTTTGAAAGCATTTGAAACACGTGCTCGCTACTTCATTTACACGACCCAGTCGATGTTAACAACATTTCTAGGTACTAAAATTATCGATCTAAGAACAAGTCGAGAAGATTCTATTTTTGGTATTTTTAAATATGTTTCTGAGTTGATATTCGTTTTATAGATTTTTATTTTTCTATTATCTTTTTAGTTAGGTTTAATAGTTTTGTATTTTCCTTTTTCAAAAATATTTATAAATCAAAATAAAGAAAAAAATAAAATTATTTACAAATCAAAGTTTCCGGGAGCACAATGACATTGTTGCTAGAGTTGAAGTAGATGAAGTTGAATCTGGTTGTTGTTGACGTTTAACGGATGCATCAGCAGCAGTAACAGCGGAAGACTTTGAAACAACTTGATTTACTCCATTGAAATATTCGTCGGACAAATGACCGAATAGAATTTCCAATTCTATCATTAACGTCATGACTATCATATTTGCTGAAGGAACTTTGTTACTTATGGTAAGAGCTTGCACCTTTTTGTCAACGCCATTTTCTATCATTGTGAATCCAATTTAACACAGGGTTATCTGAGATAATCAATTTTCTTTTTCACAACCCCAATAACCCTCCCCTGAGATTACTTGCGTGGAACATTGTGTTAGATGTACCGACGCTTAATCAAAACCTTGTTCCTTCTGAACATTGATTGATGTACCTGCACTTAAATCTAGAGTTTGTTTACATTTATGAATATTGATAAGAATCGTTTAGCCCATCTAGGATTAGTTTTACGAATAACATTAACACGCAGCGGAATAATAAGAACAATAATGCTAGATCAAACAAGGTTTTTACTACTATCAGTCAAAGCCTCCCAGGAATTTGATCAGAATAAAGGTTAGAAACTGAACAAGGATCCACAATCCTTGAGGCTACACTAACTATCTAATAAACTAACTACTAACTATTAGACTCTCATTGGGAGAGATCTAACTATGATGGATTATCAAACTATTCACCCTACCTCTCTTTATATACTAGAGAGGCTAGGGTTTACAAGAAAACCTTAGTCAAAACATATCATAAGGGGGGTGTTACATTAACCTTTGCGGACCAATGAGGATTCAAAGTATCAATTTTGAATCCACTTCAACACTGGTTTATGAGATATCAGCTTTTTTAGCAACTACACTCTGAGATTATCTAGCTTGACATTGTTAGATGTACCTATACTTAAGTCAACACTTTGTTCCTTCTGAACATTGATTGATGTACCTGCACTTAAATCCAGAGTTTGTTTGCTTTCATAAAGATTAGGGATATCTACATGTGAACCATGTGTGGATTCACTGTCAGCCTTGCTTGTACAAGAAGCGAGTATCTTTCCCCGTAGGAACCCACCTAAGACCAACAATTTTGAAAATTCTACCCGTGGGTTACCACTTAAGATCAGATCTAGGAGATGTTTTCTCATACACAACGAAAGTCTTATTAGGAGAAAATCTATATCCTTTGAAGATCTGCCTTACAGGTTTTTGAGTATGACTCTTTTGATCTACGGGTTTTGTATTGTTTCTAGTCTTATTGGGTTGAATCTTGGCACGAGAATTCACTTCTTTTAGAAATTTTGTTATACAAGCATCATGATTTGCATTAAAGACACACTTATGACATGTAGAACAGAAGAAATATTTTGAATCTGAGAAAGAACTAGAACTCTTAGAATGATCTGCTTTGGGCACAACCGTTATCGTTATGCAACTACTCTTAGATACAGGCAAACTCCTAGGTGTTTGATTGTTGCTCCTAGGTTTTGGTTTGCTACCATCAGCAGTGCTTTGAAATCTAGCAGAAGGCATCACACTAGTTTTTGAGTTCCTATCTCTTTCTTGTGTCTTTTTCCTAGCTTCATCTAGATAGTGATTATGAACCATGTCATTTGAACTAAATCTTGGCATGTTCTTAGAACTATCCCTAGATTCGCTAGATGCAATCATATGATCAGGTTTTGTAGAAACGGATTCTCTTCTCTTAGGCAAATAGTGTTGAGTTACTGGTCTTGACAAATTGTTACTCACATCAACTTGGGAGGCAAACCGTGGTTTTGACATTTGAGGTCTTTCAGATTTAAACGCATTCGGTTGTCTAACAACTGATTGTTTTCTTAGTGATTGTAAAACCGATTTCCCCAAGACTGATGTTTTAGCAAACTTAGTATCTACACTATTTCCTTTTAACTTCCTTAAGTCATTTTTTAAAGCAGCAATTGCAAAAACCTTTTCTGAATTGGGCTTTTAAATCCAACATTATAGCAAGCAAAGAAGTTGTTATGCTAAATAGTCTTAGACTTGTTAATTTTAATAGAATCATTACAAATCTTTGTAATGCCCTTTTCAAAGTCTCATTTTTCCTTACGTAACTTGGCCACACATTTTAATTCGATGGTCATTATTTTCAAGTACACTCAATTTCCTTTTTAATCTTGGCTTTATTATTTGTTTCATTCAAAATTTGACTATGTTGCCCGATTTAAAAGCTTGATTTTGGATATTAATGTTCTGAGAGCAATACATGTGACTTCCTTCCTTGAAAAATCTTTTGAAATTGGGCAACGGTCTTTTTGAGTAATGATTTTCTCAAACTCGAGTGATTGTTTTTTGTGTCAGTTGTCTGGTTTCATGGTGAGAATCATGCATAGACTTTTAACTTGACGTTGTTCAGGATAATGGTCAACTACACTTTATTAATGCTTTAGGTGCTCATGTATGTGTTGTCCTTATAGCACAAGATATTACTCATTACATAGTCAATTGTACCTCAGCCATTGGCTCTTCATCATAAATGGGTCTGATATCTGCATCATCAGCATCTGTATCATTCCCTGACCTGCTGTTGTCATCTTGCACTTCTGATTCTGTTCCACTGCTTTCTGTGACAACCAAATCATCATCTACTGCTTTACCCGTATCAATCTTACTCTCTTGCGTCTGCATCTGTCTTTTATTCACCCTTCTATCATACTGTCTTTGATGACGTGTTCTTTCAGCAACAGACTTCTTAACATTACCCATGAGTTGAAGTAATGTGTCTCTGAATTGTTTAACTTCGATTCTAGTGTATTCAGCAAAATACTTGTCTGTCATTTGACTATCATAATCCAAAGTAAACTGTGAATCGATGAACTTCTGAAACTGGTTGTTTACCACCCAAAAGGCTGCCATGGATCCATCTTCTTGAAATTCATCTTTGTCAAGTTGCTTTTGTAGTTGATCTACGTTGAGGAGCATTGTACTTGTGAAAGTATCAGCATCTTGACCAAAGAGTGACATGAATGCCCGTTTGAATCCATGTTCGATGCGAGTGCCTTTTAAGTCTTCTTTAGAAAGAACTTGAAGGTGTGAATGAAGAGATCGAAAATATGCCATGCATCTATTGCTTTTTGCTTTTGACATCTTATATTTGATTGCATTGTATATCTTTTGTTGCATCAATAAGCTGCTTTCCTTTACTGATTTGCTGGATGCAGTCTCTGAATTACTGTCTTCTTTCTCAGAACAAGTGTTTTGTATGACAACTAAATCAACTTTCAATGAATCAACATTCAATGCTGGAATTGGATTTGAATGATCTTCTTGTGTCTGCATCAACTTCTTTTGTTTCAACAATTAAGGGAGTTGTTGTTGTGAAGAATTTATTCTTAGAATGTATTTCCCAATGGAATCCATGTTACAGATCATTGCATCTTTGATGGATTGAGCATCAAATCTTGTATGTTTCTGCATACACTCTTTGAATTCTGAATTGAAAGCATTTTCAAACGTTGTTCTGAGTTTTGTCAAAATAGTCTTGCAATCAGTCTGAGAAATTACTTCTTTGGTAAGATGTTGTTCTAGTAAATCCAAGTCTTGAGCGAATGTTCTTTTGAAGATAGGCATGGTACCAAAATCTTGTAAAGTATTTGTGAGAAACTTGAATTGTAACTTGACTTCTCTAAGACTGTTCATGCATCCACTTCTTAAAAGTTGTGTCTTCTCTTGAACTTTAGAAATTGAACACAAAGAAACTGTGTCATTATAAGGAACACTTAATGTTTGATGTTGCAAATTGGTATTGGTATTTGACATTTTAATGATGTTGTGAATGGATATCAGATCTTAAGTAGGTAAAGTGATTGTTGTTGTGGATTGAAATCAATTAACGTTCACGGGATTTTACAAGTCTTGATTAAAACCAAAAAAAGAATCGTATCTTTTGCGGGATTTTACAAAATCAAGAAAAAATCATGAATTGATATTGAAATCGTTGTTGTCGTTGAAGAACTTGAGCTTTTGTTAACGATTGATCAGCTAAAACGATAAACGGTGCACTAACTTTGAGCTTAAAATGATTAACGGTTGATCAAAACTCAAATAAGGACTAACGGTGCACAAACGATTCACTTTGGATAACTAACAGGCTGTTTTTAAACAATTAAGGACTAACGGTGTAAAGTTGTTTTAACAAAGAGGTTTAAAAAACAAACAAATGATGAAGTTTTAATTGGGTTTGAAGTTCAGGGACCGCATGTGACAAATGCCAAAAGTTGATAATTAATAAAAAGAATTCCTTCCATTTTTGTTCGTTTGAAATTTTTAAAAAAATGGAACGATTGTAAAAGATGTCTCGCGGAGTCGTACGGTTATTGTCGGTAACAAATTAACACACCACGATGATCGAAAAAGGATCATGATCGTAATGGTTGTAGTTAAAAGATTCGCGATCAACTGTTACTCGAACATGAAAAACCCAAAACACCTCGAACGAACACGGTTTTCCTTTTTATGGTTATGTATAACTCGCTTAGTTGTTTTTGAGTTGTATAAATCGTCATAGTAACTACGTATAACTCGCCTTAGTTGAACGTATAACTCACCTTGTGCAAACGTATAACTCGCCTAGTGGTTGTGTATACTTCGCCTAAACCACACACGTATACTTCGCTTGAGCTAAAGTGTATAAGTCGTCTAACTTGAAACGTATAATTCGCCCACTAGTACTCGTATAGTTCGCCTTCACCCTTAACGTATACTTCGCCTTAACGAATTTTGTACAAGAATCATCCAATACATGAAGTACACATTTTATCCCTTTTAACAAAGTCAAAAACGTAGCACCAAAATCAATTAAGACCCGGAAATGCATTTTTCTTCCTCCAGGATAGTGCTGATGAGAATTGCTACACCAAAGTCAACTACGTCCCGAGTGTGAGCAATTTATCCCTTTAAGGAATCATCCTTCACATGTGTACATCTTACATCAACTAATACTACTTCTATACGGTATCATGACATTTGGTCTTGGTGAATATCCGTTCGGGGGTACATGCGATAAATCAGCAACACTTTTCTCACCTTGCAGAATACTTCACATAAACCATACTAAGTAAAGTAGTATAAACTACTTCCCCCTGGAAGTTAACCTGATTACCTCAAAGTACACGTTTTCCCCCATGATGGTTTCGAACTCTCAGAAGCATCATTGACGTGTACGACCATATACTCGAGAAGTTCTTGTCTTAAGCAAACATCTTAAAAAATTATGAATGACATTGAAGGATTTTGAAAGATTTTTCTTAGACTGTAAAGTACCATTGACGTTCTGTAGCTTCAAATATCCCGTGAGAATTGCTGATTACATCTCAACCTTTAAACTCTCTGGCTAACTTACCAACCTCGTATTCTGTCGGCTATTACTGTGACCACTTGGTGAAGTAAACCCAATATACCAAACTTGAAAATGAAATAAGATTCCACAAATTTGCTACTTAAGCAAATTTGTTACTTAAACTTGCACTATTGTTGATTGAAGAATGGTGCAGAAGAAAGCCTCTAAGTACCCTATACTCCAATCACAAAGTCTATGAAAAGTACAACACCTCTTAAAATTATCCACATCGGCTTCTGTGTGTGACATCGAGTACTACAACGTAACTCCTTTAAGTGATAGTTATGACCCGTAAGTACTAGAATGTAACTCTTAACATCGGGTAGAACTAGATAATGCAAGTCTCAATCATAACCTTATACGTTCAAGCAAGTCATCAATCGATAGAGGGGGTTTAGGGAAAAGGGTAGAAAGTTGAAGGAAGTCTCGATGATGAAATAAGTAGATGCCTTCGTGAAACCCACTTCAATCTCAAATAAGGGATACCAAATCAACTTCGTGATCACATGACATTAAAATCCAAATTCCATAGCCGTTTTGACATTTTAGTGAATCTTTAACGATCATTTTAGCATTAAGTGTTGTGTTTGCTTTGGTGTTGTGGAAGGTGTTTAAGTTTGGTTCTTGGCGAAATTAGGGTATAAATCATCTCTACTTTGGCATAAATCGGATCTCAAAAGTGTATAAATCACCCAAGCAAAAGCGTATAAATCACCTAGGCTCATGCGTATAAATCACCTGTGCGTATAAATCACCTGTACGTATAATTCGCCTGTACGTATAGTTCGCCTGACCAAGTGTATAATTCGCTTGTATGTATAGTTCGCCTGACCAAGTGTATAATTCGCTTGTACGTATAGTTCGCCTGACCAAGTGTATAATTCGCCTGTAGGTATAGTTCGCCTGAACAAAAAACGTATACTTCGCTTGAACAAAAAACACGTATACTTCACCTATACGTATAGTTCGCCTGACCAACTACGTATACTTCGCCTGAACAAAAAAACACGTATACTTCGCCTATGCGTATAGTTCGCTCAATACACTTCGAAACTCAAAAATCAAAAATCTTAAAAAGACTTATTTTTTGACATTTTTACCCAATTTTTCTTGTACTTCTTACCTATCTAAGACTAGTAGAAGCATAAAAATCCAAACTTGAAGATTTTTAACACGAAAAATTTTGAATCAAGATTTTGAGTACAAAAGTCATCCGAGCCATAAAAACTCAAAAATAATCTATACTAATCCATAAGTCACATGTACAAATAAGCTAGAAACTATAGAAAGAAGAAAGTTTCAAGCTTTTACACAAAATACCACCAACCATGAAAAGCCGAAGCTTTTTGGCTTAAAAATAAGTCAGAAAAAGCTTAAATAAGCTCGAACAACACCCCAAAATGCAAACCATGAACACAAAATGCCCCTAGGATCTGATGCCAATTGTTTCCCACCAAGATTCTAGCCTACAACACACGATCCGGAGGTCGGAGAGGATAAAAGAAATAAAGAGCCATATTATTAAGAGAGAAAGGTAGAGAGTGAAAGATGTGTGTGTGTTTTAGAGAGAGAAACACACACACTTTAGGTCACAAATGATTATCCTCACCCTCCTATGGAAGTATAAGAGGGGTATATATAGGCGTATGACACTTAAACTATCCTAACTTGACATTATTAGTCCCTACGTGTCATGCCTTACAATATCTAATGTAATTCCGTATAAGTCGACATATTTTAAGGCTAACAATGGTCGATACGGCGTATCCAAACTATTGGATACGGCGTATCGGGGGTTTCTTTGAGTAGGGACCACGTTTGATATCTTCTAGAATATTTTATTTCCATATAGCTTGAATACGGCGCATTGCCTTCTTCTGGATACGGCATATTGGATCTTGTTTCTTTCATGGTATTTGGTGAGTGTAGGCACAGATACACCGTATTGGATGTCCGAATAGTAATCTTCAAAATATCTTCGTTTAAGCTCCAGAATGCGTGCCATTTAATTAATCTTCACCAAGTACTCTATAATTACTGCAATTAAATGATTAAGTAACAATTCTTTGCCATAATTATACAAAATGGGTTAATTACATAGGATAAATGATGCTATAAAATAGACATTATTTGATGTCATCAAATATCCCCCACTTGAATCCTACTTGTTCTCAAGTAGCCTTGATGACATCAAATAACGTCTATTTAATAGCATCATTTATCCTGTGTAATTAACCCATTTTGTATAATTATTGCAAAGAATTGTTATTTATCGTTTGTATTTAAGAATTGCAGTAATTATGGAGTACTTAGTGAATATTAGCAAAAGAGGCCCATTCTGGAGCTTAAACGAAGATATTTTGAACATTACTGTTCTGACAACCAATACGCCGTATCCATCAAGGAAGGTGCGGCGTATCCATGCCTGCACTCACCAAAGACCACAAAGGAAACATGATCAATACACCGTATCTAGAGAAGACCAATACGCCGTATTGGAGATATAGTATGTGAATATTCTGGAAGATCTCAAACGTGGTCCCTACTCCAAGAAAACCCCCAATACGCAGTATCCAACACATTGAATACGCCGTATCGACACCGACTCTAGACCCTATAAATACAAAACTCAAAAAAAGAGTTTTAAGTGTGCTAAATAATATTCTCGATACCTAAACCACAAAAGTCGATTTTCAGAGGAGAAAAAGAGCAGAAGAGGTCTTGCAACGCATTCCAATCCATAGAAGACAACGTGTAATTTCTTATACTTTTGTAATCGTTCAGTTTTTGGTATCATTCATTAACTCGGTTAGTTTACCTTGGTTAAGCCATTACTCTTATATTAATTTTGATGTTTGAAGGCTAATAGCTTTGGTCATTGCCATTATTATGAAGATCTGAATGTTTGGTTTTGTTTATATCTCGATTTCTTAATTTATCGTTGTATGCTTGTTTATGTTTATCAATATATACTTGTTTACGTGCTTTTGTATGCAACCTAGCATTCAACTGGATCTAGTGATACGGACCACGTAATCTAGATACCAGGATAGCTCTCCATATAGTAATTGATACATCTAGAATCATAGGATCACAAATATTGTCCTGCTAAATTCGTGCTAATGATACGCTTCTGGCTTAACTAGTTATCGGATAGTGCTTTGGTTTAGTAAACAAGTTGACTAGCAGGTGAACCTAGATAATTCAATAAATAACGTTCTGATTCCATTGGATAGTTGGACAAGTGGACTACTAGAGTATAAATTGCCTTTAAGTAGTAAGTGGGTAAAGTCTCTATGAGCTAGGTTTTAACAAGATCACCATTGCTTTAATCTCTAAGATAGATTATAATAAGCAAATAAGGATGCTTTATGCGGATGCATTAATTGTGACAAAATTAAAGTGTCTAAGTCTTAGGATGAAGTCCCGCCTAAGTGTAAGAAGGATATGCCACTTCGAGGTAAGTAATCATTGCATAGAATAAACAAACCAAATTCTAATCGGATCAATAATGGCTAATACAGTTTTCTATTATAAGGCTTGATCGGTCTTCTATCTTCTGTTAATTTGATTGTATGGGTTAAAGTGTCTTGAATTGATTGTTGTCACCAACAAACCCGTGCCAATCTCTCAGGCTGAAAACCCCCCTTTACCTATTAGAATTAGGATTAGAACTAACTTAGGATTAGCATAGGTTCGACTTAGATTATAATTAATTTAGATTAGTTAATTAAAATATTAATAAATTGAGAGATTTAACCTCGCTTCAAGTGTTTGACACCCTACTTACCACGAATCTGCCACCGACCGGGTACATTGCCTGTTAAAGTGTTGTTTTTGGTTAACTCGGCAAAATATAAATTTAAAACTTGAGTCATAAAAATATACACCACACAACGACACATCAGGTTTTTGGCGCCGTTGCGGGGGAGTGAAACTTAATCTTGATTTTTATTTTATATTTTGGATTTTTAGATTAGATATAACCCTTATGATTAGTGTAGTTTAGAGTAGTTTATATTCCTGCTTGTTTGCTTACTTTGTTTGTGTTATACGGCGTATTTAGTTCACTGAATACGACGTATTGATTATTTAATTGTTTTTCTAGCAAGATTGTTACAGTATGGATGATCCAAACATTACTATGGAGGAATACATCAGGCTCGAGGAAGAAAGAGCTAAAAAACATGGGAAAGTGTTTAACTGGGAAACTGCTAAGTATGGTAAAATCTGGTATGATGAAGACATTCACAACCTCAGATCCGTTGAAACCAAATTCCCAGCTATAGCCTTTAATGACGGGGTATCATCTGAAAAAAAACTTTTTTGTGAACCCATGGAAAGTTCTTTTAATAAGGAAATTGACTTTAGAATTTTGTTTGACGATCCTGACGATGAAGATTACACGGTAGTTTTTGACAAAAACTCATTTTCTTATAAAATAATTTCTACCAATGATTTGAAAACGGATTCGAAAAATGATAATGAAAAAGTCAATATGCCTTTGTTTCCATCACCCGGGCCTTCGGTTAGTTGTATTGATGATTTAGACTTCTTTAAAGATTTCGAGAATGAATTTCTAGCCATTGTTTACAATGATGCTCTAACGTCTAAATCAGATTTCTCAACTGAACCCACTTTATGCCCTCAACATATCGATAAATTTGATTTTAAAGATGAAACATCGTTGTCCGAATATGATGAAGTAGAACAAAACGTTTTGTACTTTAATGATCTATTCCCCTTCAACATAATTTATCTTGATGGTCTAAAATTGAATAAAGACAATGATAATGAAATCAATATGATACAATCTTCGAGGGGAAATGAGAATACACAAGGGTCAACTAAACTTCTGGAGGCAAGTCACGATAAAATCAATAAAGTTTTCAAAATGAAAAGTTTTATCATGGAATTAAATGTGAATATCGTAGCTTAGAATTATTTTGTCAACGGGATGCTATTCAATCTTATTAAGAATTTGTATGTGCCGTTTGGCATCCCATTCGACCTTAAACGGTATTATAAGGATGGTGATTATACAAGAATGTTACGGAGGCCAAGGTATGTTTTCTTTACTTTGTTAAATCAAGGGAAAATTGGCCTCCAAGAAAGGATATGGCGTATTAGGTTAACACCTATATGGCGTATCCACTGTTTTAAACTTGTGCTGACTAAGTCAACAAAATTCGCCAAATACGGCGTATTTATCAAACACCAATACGGCGTATCGAGTTTGGGTATAAAAGCCCAACTGATACGCCGGATTAAGTTTTACCATAGTTTTTCACTCTCTCAAACAAATATTTTACTACAAAAATTCTTGGAGATCATTGTTGTTTTTCTTTGATTCGTATCTTCCTCTTCTCTATAACAATCGCACGATAATAAGCTCTACCCTTTGTCCCATTTGATTTTCTAAATTTTGATTTAGATTAGGGTTAGGGTATGGTTTTCTAGATTAGGGGTTATGCCATAGAACCATATGCTTAGGTTCCTTTACCCCTTGAATGAGATAACTGGTAGTGTTGTATAATGTAATGGGTCAAAATGGGTAGAAAGGGATACCTCCTTTCGTTTTTAAACTGCAGAGCAATACGGCGTATCCATTCAAACAGATATGGCATATTGACTCAATTTTACCCAATCTTAAAACCTCAATACGACGTATTCAGTAGAATGAATATGGCGTATTGATCTGATAATGATCCTGCGTTTATTTCCCGATATGCAGTATGTGGTTTATTTTTATCCATATGGCGTATTGACTAGACAGATCTTTATACGACATATCCATTTATGAATACGCCATATCCAACCTCAGAACAGAATGTTTAAAAATTTATAAACTTTGTACTAATCTCGTTAATTTTGTAGATATGGCTCTTCCACCTAGAGATTAGAGGCGCCAGTACCTTAGGTATGAGGGATTACAGTACACTGATGCGGATATAGTAGATTTTAAGACTAGGTTGGCTTGGATATACAAGATAGAGGTTTACAGGGTTCAGGTATTTGATTTTGGGGGATTGCCATATCTGATGGCCTAAGGGTTGAGTAGTAGGATGCTGATGGAGCACAAGGATGCTCAGGGGCAGAGTGTGTTTACTAGCCAATCCTGGAGTAACTATTCAATATTAGAGGCTCATTGGTACACGAGCTCATTCTGGAGTTCTTCAGTACGCTTAGGTTTGGAGAGGTAGTGCTTGATTTAGACACAGCTGGGACTTTATAATTTCAGTTAGATGGAGTTAGGAGGCGTTTGAGCTGGAGAGAGTTTATTTTGGCTTTTAAATTACATACAACAGAGGAGATGGATACTGCTGGTTTTGGTTTATATTAGGCTAAGAGTGTAAGATAGATCCCCAACAATGAGTATCTGAGAGATTACTGGTTTAGGATTTCATCTACTGGAGATTTCCTTGGCATAACCTCATCCTACACTTCTATTAGAGA
>BQNB010127488.1:0-19433 GCA_026074375.1 Tanacetum coccineum
TACATTTGTGATGTTTGCATCTGTTGCATTATCATACACTTAAAAATCTTACGGTCCTACATTACATTTACATAAATCTATGAATTCACCAACTTTTTGTTGACGTTTTAAGCATGTTTTTCTCATGTCAATAAGGCACGAGATGCCAAGATACATTGGGGGTCACTCTTTGGAGAGTCAGTACTAAAGATTTGGGGTGTATTACATTTTGGGAACATTTTTTATAAACCGAAATCTTTACTTATATTGTCGAAAAAATTGAAGCTATGAGCTTATGTAATGAACAAGTGTTTTGTTTAATCCAGTGTATCTTTTTAAAACGACACGCTTAGTGGTCGGTCTTTTATCTTGTGCTATTGATATATGAAGTTACGCTCCCAGACACATTATTCCGCTGCAACCCTATTTGGGGGTGTTACATATTGGTATCAGAGCCAAGGTTATAGAGAACCAGGTCAAACGTTTTACTTGGACTATAACCATTTTCAAACATTGCATCATACAAAGGGATTTTCAAAAAACATTCATTCACTCATTCATTCATACATTACTTGTTGCAATAGTTGGGTATACTAGATGCTACATGGTTCTCATACGTGTTTATAATATATTAAGTATATTATTATTGGTCTTATATATGTACTGATGTAAACTCTCTTTGAGTGTTACAGATACAGTCATGTCATCGGATTCGGCATCATCCGAGGTTACATATACATCTATATCATCGCATGGAGACCCGCTAGCTTGGGATGTGGACTTCTTCAGACTCCAGGAGCCCGACTCATCGGAGGCTGCACCGGCATCACCGGACTACGTGCCTGGCCCTGAGGATCTAGAGCAGGCACCGCTCTCTCTAGATTACGTGTCAGGATCAGGGTACCTCGAGTACTTGGCCCCATCTGATGAGGAGGTTCCCATTGAGGATCAGCCTTATATTGTTGATGATTCACCTATAGCCTTATCTTTGGGCTACGTTGCTGACTCTGATGGAGAGGATGATGATGATGAGCCCTCCGATGATAATGATGATGACACAGGTGATGAGTATGAGGAGCCCTTTGAGGATGAGGAGGATGATGAGGAGGAGGAGCACCTAGCTCCAGCCGACTCTCTTGATGTACCTGTTATTGACCTTGTTCCTTCAGCTGAAGATACAGAGGCATTTAAGACTGATGAGGTTGCACCTACACTTGTACCATCACCTGGACGGCACACGGCTAGGATGTCCGTCAGACCTCAGACACCTGTACCATTTCCATCTGAGGCGGAGGTCGAGAGACTTCTTGCCTTACCTATTCCACCACCATCTCTACTTACTCTACTATCATCTCCACTACCTCAGATTCCTTCACCACCCCTACCACCTCCACCATCATCACTACATTTACCACCACCATTACCAGCCTCACTATTTATACCACCAGTCGACTGTAGGGAGGACACTTCCGAGGGTGAGTTACCACCTCGTAAGAGGTTATGTCTAACTGCTCTTACATCAAGGTATGAGGTGGGAGAGAGTTTAACGGCTGCCCCTAGACCTACAGGAAGTCATGGAGCGAATTATGGGTTTATCGGCATTGCGGATGCTGAGGTCAGATGACAAAGAGCCGAAGAGGTCGGCTATGGCATTAGGGATGTTTGGGTAGACCCAGAAGAGACTGTAGAGGAGGTAGCACCGACGACCCTCAAAGGGGTCAATGATAGGGTGACCAAGCTCGCTGCGGGTGCCGGATCATGAACACGTCGGGATATTTAATGTTGTGAGTATGAGGACACTCTAAGACAGGCAGACTCATATATGATCAAACATTTACCAGTATTGTCCGGAGGCTAGATTGGATTTTCCACAATGAGACTGCAACGACTGTTGGACCAGGAAGGCCCAAGTTCCCTAGAGGCCTTTAGGCCACATTCCCATCGGGTTGAGGTACGGCATTTATAACTAAAGAGCTGCAATCATATAGGACTCATACCTAGATGCAGGATTACCGCATCGCCTCACAGGAGTCACTTGGCGTGACATTAGATTGCACCTTTTTTGCACTACCGTGACAATGACAGCATCATTGGGGACAGATACAAGCATTTAGGCTAGATAACCAGAACTCATGCAGGCGATCGGGAGGGCGCTGTAGTTCTGCCTAATTACATTTTTCCCCCAGGTAGATTCATAGCTATCATTTTGTAGCCGGACTAAGTGTTTTATGGGATTGTACCCAGCAAGCACGGCAGTAGGATTATTACTTTTCAATTATTGTAACATACAATCATGTATGTTATTTTCCCATTTATATATATGTGTTGTATTATGTCATGTCGATCACATTTTTTTATTATGTGTTGTTGATTCTCATTCATGTTATATATCACTGTGAATGTAATCTTGTATCATATATTGCACCCATGTCATGTTGTGATGTTTATGAAAGCTCACGTGTTTTATATTGTTGTGATTTAGAACAATATGCCACCAAAAAGAACCTCTGCTGCTAAGCAAGGGGCAGATGCTGCCACTTGATGCGCTTTAAGCCCCAATGACAGCTGCTGCTGTTGAGCAATTGATTGAAGCAAGAGTGTCTGCAGCACTTGCTAATCATGAAACTCTTCGAAATAGCAAAAATGGTCATGGCGACGGTAGCCATAATTTTGGCACTGGAACTAGAGGAAGTACACGCACTCTGTGTGAGTGGTAACATACAAAGACTTCTGATTGGTCAAGCCCCTTACTTTTAAGGGTACTGAAGGAGTGGTTGTGTTAGCACAATGGTTTGAAAGGATGGAATCATTTTTCCACATTAGCAACTGTGCTGTAGAGAACCAAGTTAAGTTCGCTACTTGCACTCTCCTTGGAAATGCGCTAACATAGTGGAAGTCCCACATGAAGGCCGTTACACAAGATGTTGCTTATGCTATGGACTAGAAGACACTAAAGAAGATGATGACGGACAAATACTGCCCAAGAGGTGAAATCAAGAAATTGGAAATTGAGCTCTAGAACCTAAAAGTAAAAGGTACTGATGTCGCGAGCTATACTCTGCATTTCCAAGAACTTGCATGAAGTGGTGGAAGGTGATGTTCTAACAAGGAATCAGAAGAATTTGAGAATTAGTGGTGGACTGTCCTGAAATGATTCGAGAAAATGAAAATGTTATAATCAGCCCAAGACACTATAGAAAGCAATTGAGTTTGCAAATGATCATATGGATCAAAAAGTTCTCACTATCACTGAAATACAAGCTGAGCAAAAAAGGAAGTTGGAATTTAATGATGGGAACAATCAAGGGTACCAACAACAAAACAAGAGGCAGAACACTGGGCAAGCTTACACTGTTGGGCCTGGTAAAAAGAGAGAGTACACAGGATCACTTCCCCTGTGTACCAAATGCAACTATCACCACAAAGGGCCAAAGTGCACCCAGGTGAATAATGTGGCCATGAAGATCGGCCATCTAGCTCGTGACTGTAGGAGTTATGGACCCAATGGTAATAATAACAACCGTGGGAACTCCGGAACAACTCAGAATGCTGTCACTTGTTACGAATGTGGTGTTCAGGGGCATTACAAGAAGGATTGTCTGAAGTTAAAGAATGGAAACCGTGGTAACCAATGTGGGAACGACAGTGCACCAGCCAAGGTTTATGTGGTGGGCAATGCGGGAATAAACCCGGACTCCAACATCGTTACGGGTAGGGGTTTTTTGGGGGGGGGGGGGGGGGGGGGGGGGGGGGGGGGGGGGGGGGGGGGGGGGGGGGGGGGGGGGGGGGGGGGGGGGGGGGGGGGGGGTGGGGGGGGGGGAGGGATGTATTAGCGGAGGAGGGGGGAGAAGGTGGATGAGTATGTGGGGAGTAGGGGGAATTGTTTGGGGTTTTGGTTGGGATAATAATTTAGGTTCTCTGAATTGTGATATACACAACCACATTGGATCATTATTATGATGTCAAACTAGCCGATGGAAAAATAATTGGGATAAACACTATCATCCAGGGTTGTACATTAAACTTCTTAAACCATCCATTCAACATAAACTTAATGCCCGTAGAACTTGGTAGCTTCGACGTCATAATCGATATGGATTGGTTGTCAAAGTACCACGCTGTCATCGATTGTGCCGAGAAGATCGTTCGCATTCCCTGGGGAAATGAAACCTTAATGATCCACAGGAAGCGAGACTCGTTTGAATATCATTTCATGCACCAAAACTCAGAAATATTTGTTAAAAGGGCACCATGTCTTTTTGGCACATGTTACTACGAAGGAGACAGAAGACAAGTCGGGGGAGAAGCGACTAGAGGACGTACCAATCGTTTAAAATTTTCCCAAAGATTTGCCGGGTCTTCCACCGACTCGACAAGTGGAATTCCAAATCGATTTGATGCTTGGTGCTGCACCTGTAGCCCGAGCACCTTATCGATTAGCTCTTCCGAAATGAAAGAGTTGTTGGAACAACTGCAAGAACTATCCGACAAGGGATTAAAGACCCACATTTCCTCACCTGGGGACTTCCGGACTTTGTTTGTCAAAAAGAAGGACGTCATTCCGGATGTGTGCACGACTACCAGGAAGTTGAATAAATGACGGTAGACGAATCGTTCATCCTCGCTCCCTAGGATGATATTTGTATGATCAACTCAAGAACCAGTGTTTATTTAAAAATAAACTTGCGTTCTGGTTATAATCGCTTAGGGTTACGAGAAGAGGAATATTCGAAGTACGGAATTAAGAGACTCGGTATGGTCATTACTAGTTTCCAGGAGGATGGCCGTTTGGGTTGACGAATGCACCTGCAATATTCATGGACCTCATGAACCAAGTGTGGAAACCATACTTGGATAAGTTTGTAATAGTCTTTATCGATGATATACTTATTTATTCAAAGGATGAGAAGGAACATGAAGAACATCTTAGGTTAATCCTGGAGCTACTTAAGAAAGAGGAGTTGTACGCTAAATTCTCAAAATGTGAATTTTGGATTCCTAAGGTACAATTTCTCGGTCACGTGATTGACTATCAAGGCATTCACGTGGATCCTGCCAAGATTGAATCTATCAAAGATTGGGCATCTCCTAAAACACTAACGGAGATTCGTCAATTTCTAGGTCTTGCTAGATACTACCAAAGATTCATTGAAGGATTTATCAAATCGCTAAGTCCAATGACCTAAACTTCCTTAGAAGAAAGTCGCCATTTGAGATGGGTGGTGTACAGCAAGAATCAGCTTTTCAAACATAAAGCAAAAGTTTTGTGTAGCGCACCCATCATAGCTCCCCACAAGGATTGAGAAACTTCATTGTTTATTGCGAAGGCTCGCATAAAGGTAATGGGGTGCGTAGTTATGCAAAACGGAGAATGGTGATTTGCTTATGCATCACGACAGCTGAAGATTCATGAGAAAAATTTATACTAACTACCCATTGATTTGTAACTTGGTGAATTGGTGTTTGCTCCTAAAGATTTGGGAGGCACTACTTGTATAGAACACAAGTGTACAGTGATCATAGATCACAAGAAAGAGTCTACAACACATACTGAACCAAAAGGAGTTGAAAATGATGCAACGACGTTGGATAGATTTGCTAAGTGATTACGATTGTGAGATTCATTATCACACCGGGAAAGCAAATTTTGTTGCTGATGTTTGATGAGGAAAGAGCGAATTAAACCATAGAGTCCGACCTTAGTGATGAACTAAAGATTTGGATCTTCCCTAAAACAGATCATGAATGCTTAGACCGAAAGCGCAGAAACCATAGAATCTCTAGAACAAATAGTAGGTGGTATGATCAGGAAGATATACCGAGGGAAAAAGTTTAAACGAATCGCCTGGAATGGAACCTTACTAACCAGGAGTTGGGTTGCCATGGTCATGGTGACTTGAGGACTTGATCATTGTACGAGTCCCACAAAACAAATACTCCATCCATCCGGGTTCGAGAAATGTACGCAAGACATAAGAAGCTATATTAGGTGCCAATATGAAAGCCGACATCGCCACCTATGTTAACAAATGTTTGACATATGCTAAGGTCAAGGCCGAACACCAAAGGCCATCGGGTTGTTGGTGCAACCCGAGATACCCCAATAGAAGTGGGATAACATCATAATGGATTTTATCACAAATCTTTCTAAGTTATCGCAAGGCCATGACACCATTTGGGTGATTGTTGACCGACTTACTAAGTCTGCAATCTTCGTACCAATGAGGGAAACTGACCCCATGGAGAAGTTGGCAATGACGTACCTAAAGGAGTTAGTCACAAGGCATGGAATACCTGTCTCGATCATTTGTGATCGTGACCCTAGATTCCACATCAAATTTCTGGAAGTCCCATCAGAAGGCCTTGTGGAATTAACTTGTAATATGAGCACGCCTACATGCCGAGATACACAACAAAGCGAGAGGACTATTTTCACCCTCAAGGTATGCTACGTGCTTGCGTGATCGACTTTGGAAATGGTTGGGTTAAGCATTTTCCATTAGTCGAATTTTCATATAACAATAGTTATCACGCTAGCATCAAGGCTGCACCATTTGAGGTACTGTACGGTCAAAAGTGTCGTTCCATAGTCTGTTTGTAGGGCCGAGTTTTGGGAGAGGTTTCAGCACACCGGATACCAGACTTAGGTTCAAAAGACAATCGAAAGGTTCCTCAGAACAAGCAGAGAATTCAAGCGTGCCTCAGTGAACCGACAAAAGAGCTACGCCTACATAAAGCGCAAGCCGATGGAGTTCCAAGTTGGGGATAAGGTTAAGCTTAGAGTTTCCTCTTGGAAAGGAGTTATGCATTTTGGCAAACGGGGAATGTTAAACCCTAGATATGTTAGACCTTTCAAAGTGTTGAAAAAGGTTGGATCTGTTTCTTACAAGCTTGAACTTCCTCAAGAATTAAGCAGGGTTCACAATACATTTCATGTATCCAACTTGAAGAAATGTTATTCCGACGAACCATTAGCCGTTTCATTGGAAGGATTACACATCGATGATAAACTCCAATTTTTGGAACCCGTTGAAATTATGGAACGGGAAGTCAAACAATTAAAGTGAAGTCGTATACCACTCGTTAAGGTTCGCTAGAACTCGAGGAGAGGTCCTGAGTTCACATGCAAACGTGAAGATTCGTTCAAAAAGAAATACCCGCATCTCTTCACAAATCAGGCGTCTTCATCCACTATAATGTCTTAAGCTTTGAGGACAAAGCTCTTTTAACGGGTAAGGACTGTGACATTTCAAATTTTCAGGTCATTTTACGACTTCTATTATTCTTCACTATTTATTTTAGTCCGGTACGCGTCTACTTTTAATTTAACCTTTAAGCTAAATCAAGTAGATTAGAAATAATCATTTAACGTAAACGGTCACCAAATAAATTAAGGTTTACATCAAGCAAGTGTTATGTAATTATTAGGAAGATATTTATTGACTTTGCGCATTTTATTTTTATTGGTCACGTAAAAGGCTTACGTTTCGCAATAAAATACCTTTAGACACACTCCGGAAATACCTAGACTTACCTAGACTCAAACCAATAACCACTTTTAATCCTTAAACACAAAAATTATTCAATTATTGTGTTGATAAGTCATTATGGCCGAATATGGGTAAACAAAACCCATAAACTAATCTTCATATCATATATTAAGTACGTGTATAACATATGATTAATTAAGGCTTGTCCTTAATGTGTCTATTTAGCTTAATACACATTGGATAATAACCAACTTGGATCCTTTCCTTTGCTCATTGATACTCGCGGCTAACAACAACACACACAACCATAAGATTTCCTAAATCTTGTATGTTAGGATTATGATAAGGGATGTACTAGGGAGGTATTAGCAAAACCATTTGAGCTAACTAGAAACCATAAAACCACCACTTAGGGCACGGTTTGGTTTAGAAAGGGAACTAGAGAAAGTTAACCAAGCTTAAGCCTATATATACCCACTCCTACTTAACACTTAACATTTCTTACAAATCTTAAACACATAAACTCTCTTAAACAAAACCATATTATTTTCTCTTCTTGTTTTCGGGTCACACAGCCGAGACACAACACCACAATTTGCAAGCAAGTATTCTAAGGTATTCGGGTTAAGCTAGGATTGGAATATACAATCGTACATATACGATTTGGGTTGTCATTCTACACGGGGGGGGGCGTTCAACTCGAAACCAAGGAGCATAGGACTCATTGTAAGTATCTTAGTTCGTATACATGTATACGTCTTGTAAATATTCGACATATGTGGACTTGTGTGGTGTAAGCTAAAGCCAGTAAGTGCCAAGTAACAAGAAGCTTATTATAAACTTGATGTTTAAAACTTAACCATGCATACGTAAAATATAAGCCGAAGGCTTGTTAAAATGTTTTAGAAATGTTTTAGAAATAAAACATGTACATGTCACGTATAATAAACAATTAACGATTCGTTTTGCTTATAAAGGGAATGTACACTATGTTATATGCGAATTAGGGTTGCTAAGAACTTAATAGAACGAGTTTGGAACGGGTTGGCATGCGTAACCAAGACCCTAGTAGTGTGACGAACTCATACAAGCTTGTAGAAGCTTGATGAGCCACGTCTCGGACACGAGACTCATTAAGATGGGTATAGAATGCGTTAATATGCTAAAACACGATTAAGTAATGCTTAACGAGTGCTTAATAAAAGGTTAAAAGCCCTAGAAACCAACTAGTAAGCTTAACGAGCCACTAATGGGCTCATTAAACCCAACAACCCACTATTGGGCCAAACAGGCCCAACAGCCATTAACCGTGGGGTCCACAGCTATTAAAATCTCCTTGAGTTTATTACGGGGTCTAATATACTTATGGGACTTATATGCACCTTATTATGCATTAGAAACCTAACCGGAGCCTTAATGGGTTTGGCAATCCATTACCGTAGCCAAACATGAGTCCATAAGCCACGAATAAGCTTGAATAGCTTATTTGTGAGCTTATGCAGCTTATTGGGATTATTATAGACTTAGAAAGACTAATAGACCAAATTTGAGCAAGCCTAAACATGCACAACCCTTACCGGGTTCATAATGGGCCCAAAAGCCCATTACTGAGAGCTTATAGCTTATAGAATAAGTCGAACAGTAAAAACAACTTAACTATAATCCTAAGTGCTTAATGAGACTAGGAAAATAAGTTGTATCATGTATAAACCCTTTTGAAACCTTTCGGGTTAAGGTTATTGGGCTAACGAGCCCAATAAGCTCAAATAAGCTTATCCAAGCTTATTATAAAGCTCAACAGCTTCATTAAGCTTAAATGAGATTAATGAGGGCATGTGTGCTTTTAAAATCTTTATTGGACCTTTAAATTGCTTATTGGACCTTAACGGGCCCAAAAGCTGTCAAAAATGGAAACTTTAGGGTAGAAACTGTCAAAACTAATTTTTATAAGTCTAGGGACTGTTTTTGTCACTTCTGAAATATAAGGGACTGTTTGAAGGTATAAGGACCAAAAGGGTAACTTTTCTGAAGTTGAAGGACTAAAGGTGTAAATATGGAAACCTAAGGGTTTAAAATGTAAATAACCTATTTTTATAAACATAAGGACTGTTTTTGCCAATAATGAAAACCTAAGGGTATTTTATATAATTAAGTGATTTAAATAAACCCTTATGGCATCGGACTAGTTGTAGTATAATACGGATACTTATACAACTAAAACACGTGAATAATAAATACGTATATTTATTATTAATACTTTTAGGTATACTTAAAAGCATATAGTCGTACATATTCCCAAGAGCCAACAAGTAAAGACAAATACAATAAATATGTGCACCACCACACAAGTGATAACAGTATATATAAACTAGGAATTTATTGTAATTTATTGGAGTTTCACATGATTCGTGTGTTCATGAACACTTTCGAAATGCATTCTACTTTTGAGATAAATTTGAAAAGCATTTACCTCACCAAGAGCGTTAGCGTCACATGTTAGCTCAGCATTAGCTTTGTCATTAGTTGGTTAGATGCGTTCCATCATGATTACTGCTGCATTTAGCTCTTCCAATGAATCATCTCCATAATGATTGTCAAGCATGCAATCATTCTCTTCTTTATTGAGGTTGCCTCCAGCTTCATCTTTCATTGCCAATAGCATCTGTTCCCTGAAGTACTTTTCATCAGGAACTTTAGGTTGTGGACAATCACGAGTATAGTGACCTTTTGCGTTGCAGCTGTAGCATTAAACATTTGACTTTCTCGAATTTGACTCAGTTTGTGGAACCCGTTTATTAATCTGATCACTTGCTTCAATCTGCTGAACCATCCCATTTCCTGTTGTAGCAATTTGATTTTTGTTTTATCTTCCTGCGTTCCAGTTACCATTCTCAGCATAGCTAACATTCTTGCTTTGTATGTCAAGCCTACCATCCTGTATCACCACTTGATTCCTTGTATTTGATGAAGTACGAAGATGATTATTGGTAGGGGTAGAATAACGTTGAGTAATTGCTCTTGCTAATAACTTCATTGCAGTTGTAAGCTTATCTTCCTGAGCATCCACTTTCATATCCCCTTGATAATCTTCTTCCTAATCAATAACTGATGAAGGATGAGTGACATAGTATGGCTGTGGTAAATGAGAATGTAAAGGACTTGCATGAGAATGTGAAGAATGAACATTTGAATGAGCTACTAAATCTAATGCTCTGGATGCAATGACATGTGGTTCATATTGACTCAGGGTATCAAACAAGTGATAAATTCAATTTCCTTTATGTTAGCATTCTGACGAGTCATGGTAACATATTTACTCTACTCAGGTTGTAATGAATTGAGAAACTTGGTGTTGATTAAGATTGGTAGAGGACGTATGTTGTTCCATTCCATAACATTCACAAGTATTGTAAGCCTTTCATACACAGAAGATAAAGATTCTCCTTCTACCGCAACAAATTTATCAAATTCATCAACAAGCCTCGAGTATCTTTGTTGTATAGTTTTTTCAGGACCATGCATCAACCTTTTGATATGTTCCCACGTTTGTTTAGCAATTTTACAAGCATCGACATAATTTTAGATATCATTGGGTATTCCTTGAAGAGAAAATTCATCACTCTGATGTCTGAAAAATATTATTTCTTTTTAGATTCATTTATCTTGTTGAGTGGTTCAATGATCTTAGTCGTTAGATCATCTGGTTTGTATGGATTATGAATCATTTTTTGCTCATACGGTCTAACTTCAATTGAATGTCGCATCCGCTCTCCTTCTTCCTGATTATTATCTAGAAACCTCATAAAACGACTTGCCCATGATACATAACTTCCTTTCTCTAACATTGGAGTTCTGTCAGAAGCTGTAATTTAATCAAATATAAGCACTCTACTTCTATCTATTAGAAGAGTTTGATCAATTTTTGTTTTTCTAAATCACCAATAGACTTGTCCAATTTTACAAATAGTTTTAGCAATTTAGATAGATTAGGCATCTTTTTCACAGGTAAATTCGTCATCTCTTTGCTCGACTCAGAAGTTACATTAGAAGTAGAAGGAGTTGAAATATATGTTTGTCCAATAGGAATTTCTGTTTGAGGAAAAAATGTTTCATAAAGAGCATTTCATTTTTCATAGTTTAATTGAATCATTTTATCTTTCATTTTTAATCGACTTTCTTTCGCGTCCTTAAGAATTTCCTCAGAATCAGGTGAATCAATTATTAATTTAGTGCTTTGAATACTTTCACCATCATACATTTTAGGTTGTGCTTTAATAGCTTTCTTGAGACGTTCCGGATTTTGATAACCCAACCCAGCTTTTAAGAAAGGGTCATAAAATGTCGCACCCAGCCTAGGCAGAAATACGAGGTGTAATAGAAAGGAATCGTCATAACACATTGATATTTAACAATTGAGAATTCACCAAAATGAAGTTTAACAAATAAAGTGTCATGACGACTCCCGACACAAGTGAAAACTTGTATCGTGGCTAGTCAGTAACACAACCACACAACAGATAAGGTAACATAAAACGAAAAACCCACAATCGGGTTAAATGACATCAAACAAACAAAGATAAATAACTTTCAATGCCTAAAGCCAAAATGATCAAAATATCCCATGATAATCGCCTAAAGTCTATCTAAGCTTGTCATGATCCTCCAAAATCCTTAAGCTTTATTATTAGAATTACTTGAAAATGGATACTCGAAAACGTCAACATAAAGTTGGTGAGATCGTAGGTTTAAACGTATAAACAAAATTGTTACGTATAATGTACAAGTAGGACAATAGTGAGCATCATAAGCATACGTAAGCATTCAATGAAATCACAAAACCAAGAGTCGCATATTTAGACTCAAATAGCACCGGGAGCCTCTACCCGAAGACATACTGGGAGCCACTACCCAAAGAGATACTGGGAGTCTCTACCCAAAGAAATATTGGGAGTCTCTACCCAAAGATACAGTGTCAACTCATAAACTAAATACACACCGAAACTACAGACGCATATAGCAATATAGCTACACATATTTTGCCTAAAAACTAAAATAAATTTAACACATCACTAAAATATTTAAAACCACATTTGAGTACCATTTTCTCCCAATAAACATAAGAAAAAGGAGCCACGAAAACTTACATCGTTAGTGGATGGAATGAAGTGCGCAAATAGCCGAGCAACTACTCTTAGCCAATCTCGACGCTAACAAAGTCCAAACTTATTTTCCACCCACATGATGTACAATAATTGATCAACTACTACTATTAATATAATAAGTGGGGTAATTATTGATTTAGTATTATAGTTTAAACATTTTTTTATTCAAAAGCAGTTATACTCATTTTAAATATATAGTATATCTTAGATGTTAATGGTGTATTATTTCTAATATACTTGTAGATGATTAGATTGATCATAACATTTGAGACGTACATCTTATAAATAATTACGTTAAGAACAAACCAATACTAGGACTTGTTTCGAAAAGGTTTTATATGAAAGGGAAAATTGTGATTTCATAATGAAATACAGAGATTATATTTTAAGATAGTATGGATTGGCATGAACTCATGCACGCATGGAAATGTGTTTAACCATATTTTATTCTAAGAGCAGATTGAGCAAGTAGTATCATTTTTATGAACACATGTTTAGTTCTAGTTTAAACAATAGTAAATTTAGACATGAACTGATCTTACTATTTTCATCATTCAGAGCTCTTTATGTCAAAAGAACCATTTATAGGTTCGAAATAGATTAGTGTGTACCTATCTATTATGTTTAGCTTAACATATTTTTCTTTTAAAGATAGACAGAAACAATTCTTGGGATAGAAGTTGCGTTGCACTTTTATGATCAACCAGTGCATATTTCAAAAGTTCTCTTATATTAACATAACATGTAAATTCCTTTTGTGGAGATGAAAAATACTTGAGGGGCTTTTACACAAAATCATAAATAAAATGAGAAAGACACAATAAGTCATCTCTTTTGGTTCATGCTCTGTTCTACATATCATGTACGTAACTTTCATATAGTAAACTACAAAAACCATAGCCATGTCCATCTTGTTTAAAATAGGTTGATTTTGTAAACGTCAAGAAATTCTATAAAAGACTCGACCATGATGATTCTTACACATATTATCATACATGGTGTTGTGGCCATGTAATATTATCATAAGAATGACTAAGTATTAGATATGAATATCATACGATATTGAAACGATAGATTAAAGTTTACCTCTAAGTGACCTGACGACAGAATGAGATCAAAGTCTAAAACGCAAACACAAGATTCAATGAGAACCGATCGAATCCGGACCTAACCGCGAACACGGACAGATCGATATTAACCAACCCAAACAACTCTAAGCTCGAACAACACCTATGTAAACCGAACACGAAATCGGTACATACTCAAATCTCTAGGCGTTATTTTGTAGCAACATCTTTTTGTTTTGGTTTAATGAGATTGTTAATGAATAATGATAGGATGATTCGTATATAGGGACTTTGGTTTAATATCAGTTTGAAATAACAACTTGGAGCTCGACAGATAATGGTTATTTATAGAATGAGTGGAACTGCAATATTAAATTTTCATTTACATAACTTGATCAATCCCTCAATCACTGATTGAGATCTCCATATAAAAAAAGACTCCGTATGATTATGTTTTATTGTCTAAAATTTACTATCATAATTTTATTTATACTTTATTTTATTTGATTTATAGGTCTTTATAATCACCAATATTAGATCTGTGTTAGGTATATACGTGCTTAATATTTCGCCAACAGGAAATTATGCATCGTTTCAGAAAAAACGTTGGAATACTTAGAAATTTAATAATGTCTAACAAGAAGCATACCGGTTAATAAGATGGTTAAACCACTTAACTTCTTTAATTTTCCGATTTTCTACTCTCTCAGTCCAAAATTATTACTCCTCCGACATAAAAAACACACCTCGGTTTAAAAAAAAGTGCTTAATTATGCTTTCTCTCTTTTTTACTTTTTTGACAAAATGCACCGTATAAATTTAGATTATTTAATAAAGTATTCTTTTAAAATTTGTATAATAATTTTCTTAAAACACAATGTTACATAGTAAACTTAATCAAACAATCCTTGTATAATTTTTAGTAGTGGAAATTAAATTTGGGAACTCAAAAAGGATATAGGTGACAATAAAAATAGGAGGATGTTGTATGTTCAGGAAACTTGTAATGCGCAAAATGCTTGTACTAGGACAAACGAACGTCGGGTTTATGGTCAAAGTTGATTAAGTCCTGAATTGGTGACGGAATGTCACATAGAAAACTTGTTTGGTTTTCTCCAAGGCAGATGAATTGTTTGAATTGATTGTCCCTTTTTGTAAAACAAATCGATATTGAGATACTGGGTTTTTCTCCAAGGATTAGACAATCACTCAAGATATTTTTTTTCTATTTCATTAAAAAGCCATTTTTGGATCACTCAAGATTTCATGATCATATTCTGTCGTTGCATTTCGATGTTGAACTAATTTTTTGTGAATCTTATCCTTTTCTTCAATAAGATTATCGGTTTTGTCTTTGTCAAAGTATTTTTCATCGTTCCCAATCTCTTCATATGCTTCGTTGTAATTCCAAGATTTATCTGTGTTGCTTTTCTAATGGCTTAATCTGTTCCCTTGCACGTTTTCACAGTTCCTTTGTAGCAAAGCTTTTTGCTTTTTCAGTTCATTATTCAAACTACGTTGATTTTTAGCTTCTTTTTGAAAATTTTGAATCAGAGATTCAAGGGTAACAGATTGATCATGAGCATTTGAAATCTGTTCATTATTTTCAACTAAGGATTATCATATAATGATACTAGAATCAATTTGATTCATCATCAGATGTGATAATAGCAAGTTTTGAGTTTCAAATGAATTCGTGTTGTTCATGAATACTTTCGGGAATGCATTTCTATTTTGAGATAAATTCTAAAAATCATCCTTACCTCACCAAGAGCAGTCACGTAGATGTTAAGCTCAGCATTTAGCTTTCGTCATCAATTGGTTGTATGCGTCCTCCATCACTGATTACTGCTGCATTTCAGCTGTTCCTATGAATCCATCTCCATAATGTTCTGTCACGCATGCAATATTCTTTCTTGCATTGAGGTTGCTCAAGCCTTCTTTCTTTCATTGCCAATTGCATTCTGTTCCTTGATGTACCTTTGTCATCACGAAGTTTAGGTGTGGACAATCACGGGGAATTGGTGACTTTTAAGTGTGCACGCTGGTAGCATTGAAACATTTGGACTTTATCAGATTTTGACTTAGTTCGTAAAAACCCGCTGATTAATATTGATCATTTGCTTCATTGCTGAAACAAATCCTAATTCTGCAGAAGCAGTTGGTGGATTTTTTGTTGGATCTCCTTGCTGTTCCTGTTACCATTCCTAGCATAGCCATCTATTATTGCTTTGATATGTCAACTCCTACCATCATGTATCACTGCTTGATTCCTTGTATTTGATAAAGTACGAAGACGATTATTGGTAGGAGTAGAATAACGTTGAGTGATGGATGTTGCTAATTAAATCATTGCAGTTGTAAGCTCTATCTTCACTAGGCATCCACTTGTATCTTCCCATTGATAATCTTTCTTCATAAATCAATAAATGGAATGAAGGATGAGTGACAATTGTATAGTTGTGGTGAGTTGAGAATATGAAGACTTGCATTGAGAATATGAAGATATGAACATTTGAAGGAGCTCACTAAAGATAATAGATCATGATTCCTTGTGCTTTCTTTGCTCTAGAGGCATGCATGTGGTTCATATTGACTCAGGGTATCAAACAAGTGATCAAATTCAGTTTCCTTGATGTTAGCATTCTGACGAGTCATGGTAACATATTTGCTCTACCCAGGTTGCAATGAATTGAGAAACTTGGTGTTGATTGAGATTGGTAGAGGACGTATGTTGTTCTGTTCCATAATATTAACAAGTGTTGTAAGCCTTTCATACATAGAAGATAAAAGATTCTCCTTCTACCACAACAAATTTGACAAATTCATCAACAAGCCTCGAGTGTCTTTGTTGTTTAATTTTTTCAGAACCATACATCAACCTTCTGATCCGTTCTCACATTTGTTTAGCAGTTTTACAAGCATCGACAGCTTTGTAGATATCTGTGGGTATTCCTTGAAGAAGAAAATTCGTCACTCTGATGTCTGAAAAATATTTTTTCTTATTGAATTTAGTCATCTTGCTGAGTGGTTCAATGATCATGGCCGTTGGATCATCTGGTTTGTCTGGATTCTGAATCATTTTTCGCTTATGCGGTTTAACTTCAATTGAATGTCGCATCCGTTCTCCTTCATCCTGTTTATTGTCCAGAAACCTCATAAAATAAATTGCCCATGGTACATAACTTCCTTTCTCTAACATTGGAGGTCTTTAAGAAGCTCCCAATTTTGCAAGAGTTTGTTGATTTGATGCAGATATGTTTTGATTCAGACAATGAATATATTGCAAACTTGGATCATTTTAGAGATAAAGTCTTGCAATCGTGAAATCAAAGAGAAATAACAACTAAGTTTGTATTACAATACTTCAAATACGAAACCTTTACTTTTATACAAAGTATAAGTAACAAGAAGCCTTTATACGAAAGCTCAATTTCTAAAAGTAAGAAGATACGAAACCTCTGAAACTATGTTACGAATATCCAAACATTGTGTTACGAAACCTCTGAAACAGATATACGAAACCTTCCTATTCGAAAACTGAATTACAAAACCAAGAGATACGAAACCTCAATGTACGAAACTATGTCTTTACTGTAATACATAACCTTTATTTATGAAACCTTGGAAATACAAAAGTAGAAATATGAAACCTTCAGATACGAAACTGTCTTACAAAACCTTCTTTATGAAACATGTGTTACGAAACCTTGGAGTACGAAACCAAAACTAAGTTCTTGATATGAAACCCCTAAATATGCAACCACAGATACGAAACCTCCAGAGAAGACGAAACCAAAACGGTTACCGAAAGCTCCAATATATGAAACCACAACTTTCGTAAATTCCAAATTTCCACTATCTTTCGTAAAATCCAAGAAACCTCAACTTTCGTAAATTCTTCTCTCCGAAACTGATCAAAGTTTTAATTTTGACAGTTTAAAGTGATAAATTCTAATGTTATCTTTTCAAATTCACTAAGTTCTATATTCCGAAAGCTAGAATCTATGATACGAAAGTTAAAATCTAGGATACGAAAGTAAAATTCCCGCCAAAAATAGTTTCCGAAACCTTTTTTCTATAATACGAAAGCGTTTAAAGCTCCAAAAACGGTTACCGGAACCTATTTCTATGATACGAAAGTGATTAAATACAACTATTTTTTTATCTAAATGAAATCTAAACATATAAATTTTGTACGAAAGCTATTAAATCTATAATTTGACGTATACAAAAGTAATATGAAAGATTTTTAGGATCAAAAACACGTCAAATAGTAAATCTAATACCAAAACAATATGAAACTTACACCGTTCATCCTTACGAAAGCTCCTAGATCGAAAATAAACACAATTAAGCTCGATTTGATACACGAAAACACAAACTAGATCTCTCCCGGCGATAGATACCTCTTTTTATATGTCATGTTTGCATTGGATATCATATGAAAGTATTAGAGATTAAAGAAGAGAAAGCTAGAGAGAGTTTTTACACATTTTCAATTTTCATTAAGAAAAGGAAAAAAAAGAAGGGAGGTTGAAGAGAGGATTACAAAATGACCAACACTAAATACCTCTTATGAAAGGGGTATTTATACTTATTCTTCTAGCCTTCTATTTTTCCTATTTTGACTAAATGTCTCACTTGGTCAATATTTTCTTAAGTTTGATCAAGCTTGACTTATTACATCATAAATACTATTTTCTATACTATTTATTACAAGACCAATTCATTATTAATAATTAACACTTTTTAATTCCTAACACCTTATTTAACAGTTAAAAGGGGAGGTTACTCTATACTTAGGTTCAAGTGTGGGTGATAGTAACGGTACACACCATTATGGTAATAAAGAGCCTTATGTTGAAAAAGTGGTTGTTGAATTATATGCTCTAAATGGTGTGTTTCTTTAATCCTACCATTTTCTAACTCTTTTGGTTTATGGGTAAACTAAGTCCTTCTCCTAAGAAATCATCTTCTATCACCCCCAAATTTAAAAAACTCTTAGTTAGAGATCCTAGTAAACCATGTTTAAATCTATAATGTTTCTTAGGGTCATCTATACATGGGTGATAATAGAAATACGCATCCTTAGGGTGGAAATACGCCATGTGAGGGGAAGGTGATGTATGAATGGTAAAATGGTCTACTACCTTCATCCTAAAACTATCCGGACTAAGTGGTTTGATGGGTAGTTTGGGGCCTCTTTTGTCTCCTACACTTATATCAAAGGATGGATAATTTGGTAAGGGTTGTGGTTGAGGCTTCGGTTCATCAAGACTAGGAACTTCCCTAGAACTAAGAGGAATGTCATGACTATAAGTATTCAAACCTCAATCCTCTAGTTGTGTTTCGTCTAAAGGTTCTACTTCCATCGGGATTCCTATAGTATCTTCTACTTCTTCTGGGTAAGTCACGGGTAGTGTGTATACCTCAAATGATGGGAGGACTTGTAGGGTACTTTGTGGGCCTGGATTGTCCATCTTATCCCATGCTATGCACCTAGGCATCTCAAATCAAACCTTTTCATTGCCAAACAATTCATTTGCTTGGGCCCTCAAACTTGCTAATTCTTGCTCAGTAATAGCTTTAAAAGGTTTGTCCCACTCTTTTTGTCCTAGGGCAAAATTCTCTATGGTTTCACATGCTTCTTCAGCACTTAATTCCCTAAGGTACCCGTCTGCAGCAAAGTTAAGGTCCATTTGGGTGTAGTGGTTGACATTGTTATAAAAGAT
>BQNB010127489.1:2951-19432 GCA_026074375.1 Tanacetum coccineum
AAATGAGAAGAAATCTTAGAGAGAGAAAGTAGAGAGAGAAACAAGAAAGAAAGTTAGATTAGAGAAAAATAGGAAGTTACAAGTGATGGGAAAAGTAATCAACCCCCTTCACCAAGTGTGGTGAAGGGATATTTATACCCTGGCCTTCTAGCTAGGCACTTGGGCTTTCTAAACGGTCCGGGCTTGGTTTAACTTGGGCTTTAAGCCCGAAATACAGACAATATTAGATTACAATCCAAGCCCGTTGAACCCGACTAACCTATTACAATACAAGACCTAGTTTGACTTTCTTAGACCGATAACATGATGATACAGAAAAATGACGTTTGATCACAACAGATCAAGCCTCGAACCTCAATGTCAAATGACGTTTGAACAAAATAGTTCAAGCCTCGCACCACAGTGTCAACAGAATTTCATCAAGCAGCTGAGACAGTAACAACGTCAAATGAGCTGAATTTGCAATTCGGTCCTTTGTTCGACAAATATTTCAATCGATAAAATCAAGTTGTTTTAAAGTCTTCCACTGTCACTTCTACTGATGCATCAAATAAACGTCAACAACATGATTCAACCTCATCCACTTCAACTCTAGCTACAACTGTCAATGCTAATGGAAACTTTGATTTGTACATATGTTTATTCTCTCTTTATTTTTGATTTATAAAAAAAATTTGAAAAAGAAAATATAAAAATATAAAACCTTGAAAAACAAAATATAAAATCAGAAAATTTTCATAAATACCAAAAAGAATCTTCTCGACATGTCTCTTGGAATCGATAACATTTACGTACCTAGAAATGTTGATTAACATCGACACGGGCGTGTAAATGAAGTTCGAGAAAGAGTTCAAACGTTTCAAAACATGTCATTTCTAAATTTTCTTTATTACTTATGTACATATCAGTGCATAACTCGGACCCGAATGTAATAGGGGAGTGTACGTTTCAGTGCGCTTACTTTAAAAATATAAGACAAATCTTTTAACATGTGTTTTAAAAACCGTTGAACACAATTTTCAAAAAGAAATTTCAATATCAAATTGTTTACAATATAATTTGTGGTATCTTTCCATAATAAGTGGTATTTGTTAAAATTATGTGTTCAACACTCCCTTCCTCAATATATTTAACAATTGGTACAATATTTAATGTTTATAAGTGGTACAATTGGTAAAATAAATGCTCAACAATGTCATCGTAACAAGTGAATCAATTTCTGAGAGAGAACTTCTAAAACCAAAGCCTTTTAATATCTTTTGGGTACATCTCATAAATGTTAATTTTATGTATCCAAAATCATTTCGTGAAATTAAAATGTGGAAATTATAATATCAATTAATAATATACATTGTTCAATAAGGCAACTCACTCCGTCTTCAACATATTTTTGGTGTCATATCATTTTTTCCTTATAATATCAAGTTTTAAAAATTAATGGTATCCCACATACTGTGTTGAAGGGGAGCTATCAGAAAAATGAATTCATGCAATATTGTGGTATAATTTTTTCTTCCCATGGAATTTTTTATGTCATAAATTTTAATCAATTGGTATTTCAAATACTAAATGTTTTATTATTTAAAATAATGGAAGAAAATGTGATTAAAATATGATATAGAAGAATGTGATCTTTAAGTGATGCGTAAAATTGTTTTAAATAATTAATTTCCAAGTTTTAAATTTATAAAACTCGTCTACCAATACGCGCACTAACGGGCAGAGAACCCGGTCGTATATAGTGCAGTAGTTATGGTTTTAAAGTTGATTTTAATAACTACAAAAAAGTAAATGCAATAAAGTTAATTGATAGAAGTATTCAGGGAGAAAAGCGTGCGAGCCTAACTATTTCGTTACTAATGCTATGATTAAATTTTCCTGTGCAATGTTCAATTAATAGTTCCATTAGTGGTTCTATTATCGACAGACCCGAATTCGCATTTAAGATCTGTCATATACTTACTTTACGATCCCACATTCCCCTACGATCACACGAGCAGGGCATCCAAGTTTGTAGTGGTTAATTCCGAACTACCCTTAAGACCAATCTATAATCTAAACAGATTATTAACCCCCTCTGAAAGAGTTCTTGTGCTTTTTAAGTATTTAATATGGAAAAGGCGGTAATTTGGTCAATTCCTACACTAGGGATAGATGTCAAGCTACCCTAGTACCCTGTTAATCCCAGGTTCAACATGGTAAGTCTAATATTAGGATTAACAAGATCTAAGCCACCCTCTATACTACCAAAACACAGGGATCAATGAAAGGCTATAAGGATATCTAATAGAACCATAATTAAACAGGTAACATTAATCATAACAATAGTAAATACATGGTTAGGCCAGCACTTAGAGTGCTTAGCAGCTCATGGTAACAGAAATGTAAGAATTAATTAACATAGACATGGATTGAATCATCATTGTTCTTACAGTGAATGTTATGAACAAATAAATACAAGAAATGTGTAAAGTGACTTCTACCTTGGACCTTCTGGTGAAATGCTTCGGACCTTTGGGGTTTGGTTCACCCCTTGGAACTGTGTTGTAAGTTGTGGAAGTGAGTGATGCTGAATGAGCCGGATGAGGGCTCTATTTATATAAATCGAAACTGTTACGGCGTAACCCTTATGAGACTTTATGCCGTAACCTTGCTACGTAAGCTTCTAATCTTCTAGGCTAAAATGATGTTACGACGTAACCTTGTCGCCTATGTTACGTTGTAACACTGACTCGGATAAATCATCTTCTAAGAATTTGAATGTTACGGCGTAAAGTAGGAGATGCTTTACGCCGTAAAAGGTGTGATGACTCATTTCTTCATTAGTATATGTTACGGCGTAATCTCTCGGGGGTGTTACACCGTAAACTGCCTTGAACTCTTCACTTTAGTGCATTTATGTCCAAATCCCTCGTCTTTTGCTAAAATGCTCACTTGGCCCCTGAAAACTAAATATAAGTAATTAAGTAACGTTTTCAGACATTTATTACATATTTATAAGCATTTTCATAGGGAATTTGATATTAAAATGTATTAACTATTTGATGTTATCAAATATCCGCCCTTTTAACAAATAGTTCTTTGATGATTATCATTTCTTTATTATGCCAAAAACTTAATCAATTTGTTCCATCATTCCTAGACCTAGACGTAAGTAGTTAAATGGCTTACGTTTAAGTGGTTTAGTTAGAATATCGGCTATGTTGTCTTCCGATGGGACCTTTTCTATAGAGATATTCCCTTTTTGAATATTATCACGAAGAAAGTGATGGCGAATCTTAATGTGTTTTGTTCGTGAGTGTTGAACGAGATTCTTACTTAAGTCTATAGCCCCTTTGTTATCACACATTATTGGAATGTCGTCTAACCTAACGCCATAGTCTACGAGAGCTTGTTTCATCAATAGGGCTTGTTGACATGCCTTTCCGGCGCTTACATATTCCGCTTCGGTTGTGGAGATGGCAAGAGCGGTTTGCTTCTTCGAAAACCCAGATGTTAGGCAACATCCCATAAACGTGCAAACACCACTAGTGCTCTTGCGATCTACGTAATCTCTCGCATGATCTGAATCCGCATACACTATTGTTTCTATGCCGGATCCCTTGGGATACCATAATCTTAAATGCGTAGTGCCTTTAATGTATCAGAAGATACGCTCAACCGCTTCTAGGTGAGAGGTTTTGGGATCCTCTTAAAAGCGTGCACAAAGGCAAACACTAAACATGATATCGTGTCTACTTATTTGGTATTATCTACGGACTTCCCTTTTTCGTCTCTCGTGAATTTGGTTTCCGTAGACATAGGGGTTTTTATTGGCTTAGAGTGAGTTTGGTTTTCAGTAACATTGGGGTTTTTTATTGGCTAGAGTCTTCTAGTCAAAATTTCTAAAGCATTTCCTTAATAATATTTTTGATGATTAAAAATATCATCATCTAATTGTTTTATTTGTAATCCTAAGAAAAAATTTATTCCTCATCATACTCATTTCAAACTCATCACGCATAACTTAGGCAAAGTCATCACACATTTCTTGAAACAGATAGATCCGAATATAATTCATCAACAAATATTTTGACAAATAATGATGTTTGGAGTCTTTCTTTTTAGTGAAGAGTATGTTATCTACCTTCCCATGGAGTAAATCATGTTTAATAAAAAAAGTCGTTTTAATTGATCATAACCAAGCTATGGGCTTGTTTAGACCAAAAAAGATCTTTCTTAAAGTCTATAGACATAATTAGGAGTTGCGAAGTCAATGAATCCCGAAGGTTTTGTGTCCACGTTAAACCTCGCATTGATAAAACCGTAAAGAAAAGCAACTCTTCACATCCATTGGTATAACTTAAAGTCTATGCGCAAGCAATAAGCAAAGTATTCTTATAGAATCTAGTCTAGCTGGCGGTGCATATGTTTCGTCGAAATCAATTCCTTCCTTGTTGATTATAACCTTGGGCTACTAACCTATCTTGTTTCGAAGTTACGACGCCATCTTCATCGAGTTTAATTTCTAGTATACCCATTTTTGTTCCTATAAATGGTATAACCATGGATTTGGGACCAGTTCTTAAAGCATCATCTGTTTTAAATTGGTTTATTTCCTCTTGCATGACCATTACCAAATTCATCTTTAATGCCCATTTATAATTTTTTAGGTTTCTAATTTGAAATAAAGCAAAAGAAATTGCTTTTGTCTTGAGCTTGCGACCTAAGATTCTTGATTTAGATTACCAATAACATTTTCTAGGGGATGAGTTTTAGATTCTTTAATATTTACAATTTGATTATTTTCTAATGAAATGTCTTTAAGATCATTGCCTATGGGTGTTTGTTTTAACAACCTCAATAGCTCTCATTCGACTACTCATCTATTCTAATGTGGATGTTTTAGTTGGGGAGGAGTTTCATCGAAAGTTACTTTCAACGACTCTTCAACTTTCATTGTTTGTTTGTTAAGTATTATGTAAGCTTTACTATTTTGCGAATATCCTAGGAAAACACCTTCGTACGACTTTGGGTCGAACTTGGTGAAGTAATCTTTTGTATTAAGAATAAAGCATTTACTTCCGAATACTCTAAAATAGTTTAAGGTTGGTTTCCAACCATCTAACAACTCGGATGGAGTTTTTTCTCTTCCTAAAATACGTCTAATGGAAACTCTATTAATTATATAGGTTGACGTATCGACTGCATTACACCAAATTTTTTGAGGAATAGATTGTTCATTTAACATAGTTCTACTCATTTCTTGTAGAGTGCGATTTTTTTTTTCTACTACTCCATTAGATTGTGGAGTACGAGGAGCGAAAAAATTGTGAGATATCCTATTTAAATCATAATAGTTTCCGAATTGCACTTCATTATCAAATTCCCGACCATGATCCGTTCTAATTGATACAATGGAACATCCTAATTTATTTTGGATCATTTTGCTAAATATTTTGAATTTTTCAAAGGCTTCAGATTTATTTGCTAAAAATCTAATCCATGTGAATCGAGAATATTCATCTATGATGTACTAAGGTGTATAATGATTCCCTCTAAAGCTTCATATGCGGAAGGGCCATAACAAATCATGTTAAGTATTCTAATCATCTAGTTGTTGAAACTCTATTTTAAGCCCTTATGAACTTGCATGAGCTTGCTTCCAATTTTGCAAGCATCACAAAATGTCGTCGTGATATAAGTTTGGGTATAATCATATATAAATTCTTTAGATGCCCAATGATGAATTAGTTGCTATTAGCGTGACCTAATCTCCTAATGTCCCATATGTGTAGGAGATTTCGTCTCACTGTTGCAAGGCATATTTTTGTCCTTTCGGTTTATTTCCTAGTTTTATTATATATATATTCCTCATTTCCTAATTCCTTTACCTATACCTTTTCGTCCATTGCTTATTTGCTATCTGTTTTTCGTCTAAAATATTACTTTGCATTTCTTATCACACAATATTTGACCAACACTAAGCAAGTTTATATGTTAATTATCTTCCGTGCTCACATTTTCAATTAATAGGGAGACCTTGGAAAATCGTACCTTGTGCCTATGATTTTAACCAGCGCAAGTTTGCTCCCCAAAATACGTTTCCTTTGGTTGTACGCTTGTATGAAGAAAACACTTTTGATTATCGTCATGTAGTGTTTTAAGGATCTACTGATCTTTAATCCACACATCGGGGTTTCCATGTGATTTATTCCTAGCATATTTCATCGGCGCTTGAGCTACAAGAACAAAATCATCTTTAGTCATTCCACTTGCATCATCTCCATGTCGCTCCATGCTCCTCTAATAAATCTCTTTGATCGATGTTTCTTTGACGATTTAAACATTCTCTAATAAGATGATTTTGGATCACCAAATCTAAAACATTTACTTTTCATTTTACCATAACCATATCATTTTCTTTGTCTACTATCTTTTTGGAATGTTAAATTCTATCGCCTCGTTGTTGTCTTACAAATCTACCTCGTCTCTTAAAATTTTTTAAATTCCTTTACTCCTAACATACTCTTCGTCTTCACTATCGATCTTAAGCTATATTCATCAACTTACTTTCAATTTTCACCTTAATGCAAGAGATCTACTTTGTTTCTTTCTTTGCCTTGACCGGTTTCAAAAATCTTTCTTTATTACTTCTTCATAAAACTTTCAAGTTTCAATTATTCGTCAAGAGGTAATGTTTTTAATTAATTGATTCTTCAATCGACGTGACTATCGCAGCGCCATTTTGGATGTAATGCCCAAAGAATTTCCTACACAATTCCTTGTAGAAAAACCTTCAATCAAGTTTTTTAGACTATAATAATAGTGTAAACTTAGTCAAATGCATTATCTATTGAACCCCATCTCCTGAATCATAAATTGTTTTCATCATTTTTTGAACAAGAAGATTCTATTTTGGTAGCTTTGACTTGATTATTACCTTGATGAGTGATTAATAAAGTATCCCAATTTCTTTTGCGGTTTTACACATAAAAATTCTTTCGTATTCTTTACGTGACAAAGCATTATAAAAATAACCATTTTTAGCCTTCATTATTTTTAAACAAGATTATCTTTTTAAGATCATCGTTTTGTTTAAGAAAAGGTACAGACTTCATCCCTTTTTAGTTTTTTGAGGATTTTTTGAATAGCAAGGGAAATCACCATCGTAATAACATGCCAAAGATCTAGATCTTTTGACTTCACATAAGTTTCAATCTATTTTTTCAATAAATTAAATCCATCACTGTTCAAATGTGGTGGTCTTTGCATTAGATTAGACCTTCTAAATATTTTTCCGATTTCATAGATCGATTCAAGTTTTAAAATACAATTTATTTTAAAAATCTTGTTTGACGTGACTCTGATACCAATTGTGGAAAACTAGAAGGGGGAGGGTTGAATAGTTTACCGCTTTTTAATTTAAGGTTTTAAAGTGTTTGTAAAAAATTTAGATTCGACTTTATGTGAATTCAACACTTGCACAATATTGAATAATAATACTTATCTAAAACAAATTAATAAGGATAGTATGATAAAAATAGATGTATGACAAGAGATAAGAGTAAGAGCCAATCAAACACAACCGAGGATTTAAAGTTGTTCGTGCAACGAGCACCTCTTCGCCCTACACCACTCCTCGACAGCCCTAAATCGAGAGTTTTTTCTTCACTATGTCAACAAGCTCCCTTATGGCGGATAAAAACCTTACATAAACATTCGCTATCTTGATTTTCGACACTAAGCTATATGTTGAGTTCTAATCTTAGCTAGAACCAATCTACCATAACTTTACAACTTCACTACACAACTTTGCTTCACGACTTAATCACGACTACACAACTTCTTCACACCTTAGTTTTCTTCACACCACTACTTCACCAAGCCACTACTATAATCACACCTAACTAACACTACTAGGAAATATCACCAAGATCTAACTATACTTACAGCAATCACCAAGATCTAGCAACTACACAACTTTATAAGATTTACAAATGATTTACAAGTTATGATATGGATGCAATAAGATTGCAACAACACACAAAGGTGTAATACTTCTTCACTTGATGGTAAGAAGTACGTTCATTTCTTGTTACTTGAGTATTTGAGCTTGGATCACTTGGAAACAAAGCTTTATGATTAAATGATCAAAGGATTTTAATGAGATGTGTAGGCTGTTTTTTATCAGAAAGAATGAGTGCAAAAGGTGAGAAAATAGTGAGGAATAATCCAGTATTAATAAGACATTCTAGAGGATTGACCTACCTATAGCGTCACCCCTTAAATAGGTGGGCGGTCCCCTTAAAGATAAGGGGGCCGCCCGTGTATTTAAGGGGGCCGCCCTAGACTGGGCGCTCCCCAGTTTGTCCTTTTGTGTAGGGGGAATTTTCTGGAACTTTCTAGCCGTTTTAGGTCCGAAAATTTGAATTTCAAAATATTTATTTTGAATAAAACATTTTTTTTAATTGTAGAAAATGTTTTGTAATGTTTAATAAAAATGTTTACAACAATTTATAAATGTGTGAGGTTGATTAAAAATTTCTTTTGATCATAAACGCATTAAGTCATTTATTTATTCATGTCCCTTTAAGTGATATAATTTTTGAAATGAAAAATTACTACAATGTACTTGTTTACGTTTAATTTTACATTGAACGTTTTTATATTTTGTGATTATCAAAACGTAAAGATGTGAAAAATATTAATAATATTTTTAGGCATTATTTCTATCAACACAATAAAGTAAATTGATAGAAGTATTCAGGAAGAAAAGCATGCTAGCCTAACCGTTTCGTTACTAATGCTATGATTAAATTTTTCTGTGCAATGTTCAATTAATAGTTCCATTAGTGGTTCTAATATCGACAGACCCAAATTGGCATTTGAGGTATGTCCTATATTTACTATGCGATCCCACATTCCCCTACGATCACACGAGCAGGGCATCCAAGTTTGCAGTGGTTAATTCCCAACTACCCTTAAGACCAATCTATAATCTAAACAGATTATTAACCCCCTCTGAAAGAGTTCCTGTGCTTTTTAAGTATTTAATATAGAAAATGCGGTAATTTGGTCAATTCCTACACTAGGGATAGATGTCAAGCTACCCTAGTACCCCGCTAATCCTAGGTTCAACATGGTAAGTCTAATATCAGGATTAACAAGATTTAAGCCACCCTCTATACTACCAAAACACAGGGATCAATGAAAGGCTATAAGGATATCTAATAGAACCATGATTGAACAGGTAACATTAATCATAACAATAGTAAATACATGGTTAGGCCAGCACTTAGAGTGCTTAGTCGCTCATGGTAACAAAAATGTAAGAATTAATGAACATAGACATGGATTGAATCATCATTGTTCTTACAGTGAATGTTATGAACGAATAAATACAAGAAATGTGTAAAGTGACTTCTCCCTTAGACCTTTTGGTGAAATGCTTCAGACCTTTGGGGTTTGGTTCACCCGTTGGAACTGTGTTGTGAGTTATGGAAGTGAGTGATGATGAATGAGCCGTATGAGGGCTCTATTTATATAAATCGAAACTATTACGTCGTAACCCTTATAAGATGTTACGCTATAACCTTGCTACGTAAGCTTCCAATCTTCTAGGCTAAAATGATGTTACGGCGTAACCTTGTCGCCTATGTTACGCCATAACGCTGACTCGGATAAATCATCTTCTAAGAATTTGAATGTTACGGCGTAAAGTAGGAGATGCTTTACGCCGTAAAAGGTGTGATGACTCATTTCTTCATTAGTATATGTTACGGCGTAATCCCTCGGGGGTGTTACGTCGTAAACTGCCTTGCACTCTTCACTTTAGTGCATTTATGTCTAAATCCCTCGTCTTTTGCTAAAATGCTCACTTGGCCCCTAAAAACTAAATATAAGTAATTAAGTAACGTTTTCAGACATTTATAACATATTTATAAGCATTTTCATAGGGAATTTGATATTAAAATGTATTAACTATTTGATGTTATCATTAAGACTCTAAGTGCAACTCTTTCCTTCATGTGCAAAACAATTTTGAATCTTGGAGCACATGTGTAGGGGGAGTATTTCAAAATGTCTGTATCAAAGGTTTTATGGTTTGATCTCTATACCCAAAAACCAGCTAACTCACGACGTCGATGAAGTCATAAGGTGGTCAAGGTTAGGTATAAGTCCTATGATATAACCAGAATCAGAGGGATCTACCCAAGGACAATCTATAGTTAGAAATAGCAGTCCTTAGGTATGATTGGAGAAGAATGAGAATAAGGGAATAATGCCGACTAAGATGGAGCTAACACTGGAACAATCACAACAAGGTGTTAGTGATGACGTCTTGGTAAGCATTGAAAGGGTTGAAGAATGAAAAAGAAAAGTATGGATAAAGGGTCTAAAGAAAGAAGCCCTCCACACAACTTAAGCAGAAACCGAGTCAATACATAATCTATCAAAATCACAAAGATGATTTTTGGTATTAAAGAAAGCCGTCATGGACTCAGTGATGCAATGCACAACCCTTCCCAGCCATTCGAGTTTCTCTCGAAAGGGACTTGTCTCATTTGTCACTGAGATACACACGTTATCTATTGACATCTCACTCCGAGATTGTTGATATTGAAAAGGTGGCAGTTAGCTCCAGCCTCCGAGTACTAAAACCAAAGTGCACAAATCGAGTCTAGAGCCAAGAGAGATCAAATAATAAATCTCATTAGGACATAATGTCAAAAATACAAATTGTTATTCATCAATATAACATTTGGTATCAAAGAGTCCTACGTATTATCCTTGAGATCTTGCCAGAACATTCAGAGTGATACTCTCTAGTATTCACAGTGACAAATGAAAATCCTTCCATAGTCAACCTCAAACAGCTCTGCGGTAGGTGACTTGCAAGATTCTATATGAATCAAGTTTGTGCTAACCGGATATCGATATTGGTCCAGTATATGAATTGACGACTTAATCAGAAAGACAGTAACTATCTGATTCACTCTTACCATGTTGTCTGCTTTGAGACGCTCCGGTAACAAAAACGGCTAGTATAGCTGCGAAACCCTGTCAAAAAGATTCATATGAATTCTATCTGATCACAGGCAATATTTATACTGATTAACGGGGAACCGTGGTTATTGCAACCGTATTCAACGAAGTGACAAAGACACTTTCGTCCATATCTGTTGTTTATCACTAACCTTTTAAATGCAGATTCAAACGTCGGTGTTGCAACTATGTACCAGCGAAGTCGGATTCATTACTACATACTCATACTCGAGCTCTAAAAGTCAATCAGTTTGCATCGAGAGTGTTGATCCTAAACTACCTCAAAGATCTTCAAAGTCAAATCAAGAATCGTATTTTTAGGAGATTGTTAGCCTTATGTTCATATAGGTCAAACAAGAATGCAATAAGTATCAGTACGTTGGTCAAGAGCACAAGATGATCAAGAATGTCAAATCAAGATGATTCAAATCAAGGAGATGATGCAAGATAAAAGATCTCAAGAACTCAAAGTCAAAAGATGAAGGCTCAAGATCATAATCACATAAATAACACCGAAAGAATGTCATCGGTCGTCTTATGCATGAATAAACAAAGCCATTACAAAAAAAGACAAAGACAAGACCAAAGAAAGCAAAGCTCAAACGTCATATCTTCATCATTGGGAAGATAAAGTCAAATAAAGATAACCTCCATCAAGAACGTCAACGTTGGGGAGATCAAAGAAGACCTCAACATTGAGAGAGATTGTTAGCCTTAATTTTATATAAGTCGAACAAGAATGTTATCAGTCTTATTAGTTGTAATTAGTGTTGTTATGTAATAGGCTAGTCGGGAATAACGAGATTGGACTTTAATCTAATATTGTCCATGTTTCGGGCTCAAAGCCCAAGATAAGCCAAGCCCGGCCCAAGTTAGAAAGCCCATACGCTATTATGAAGGCTTGGGGTATAAATAGGACCCTCTCCACACATGGAGAACGTGTTGGTTACATTTGCTTCACTTGTATGTGTGTGTAATCATCCACTCCTCTCTTTCTCTTTAATCTAATCATCCATCTTTTGTTTCTCTCTCTACTTTTCTTTCTTCCTGTTCTTCTTATTTTCGTGCTTATCATGGCTTATTGGTAAGCTTATTGTTGTGTTTGGGTCTTATAAGTTATTGGGATAACAGATCCTGTTGATTCACACGAATACCATGATTGACTCTTCCAACAATCGTTGATTCAAAAGAATGCCCATTATTAGGGTGATTCTTAGCAAAACTGCCAAAAATAGACTTTTTGTATTTCTTAGAACTGAATAGCCATTATCATAGTACAGTCCTTAAATAAGCATATGAAACTGAAATGGGCCTCAAAAGACAAACGTTCCAAAAACTATGCTAAAAACAAAAGTCTAAAAAACCCAAAAATGTAAATAACTCCTAAAATATAATGTTTCGGGGCTCAAAATTCTCGTAACCTAACTATGTTTGGTTACCATGCCGTTCTCCTCGTTTCAAGCTTCGAATCAGCTGGTCCTGGGCCTGAAATGGAGTCTTTGAACCCAAGTTATGCCACTTTGAATAAAGGTCATTTCTTCACACGATCTTGGGCCTCTATAAACAAAAAGGCCCGTTCTTCAATACTTGGGCCTGCATTATTCCCCCTGGGTAGACAAAATTCGCCCTCGAATTCACAACAAGATCATCATTAGATGAGTCACCGTGATAAGGCAACAAGTGTTTCACATTAAAGACATCAGAACATCAAATATGGCTTGGTAACTTCAAACGGTAAGCATTAGAGTTAATTTTCTCGACAATTTCTAGTGGGCCAATCTTCTTAGCTGACAACTTATTATATTCACCAACTAGGAAACGGTCCTTAGTTAAAACATCCCACATAAAGTCACCCCCTTCAAAGTCTACATGTCGCTACTTTTGATCTGCATCCTGCTTGTAATTGGAGTTGGCTCGAACCAAGTTGTCACGAACAACTTTATGAACTTTATGCAACCCTTTAAAAAAATCCTGCACTTTCTTAAGAACAGAACCAGAAACAGGAAGAGACATTAAATCAAGAGGTTCACGTGGTTGAGCAGAATAAACCACCTAAAATGGACTAAACCCGGTGCTTCGATTGACAGCATGATTATGAGCAAACTCAGCTTGACATAACTTCTGATCCCATGCCTTCACATGATCACCCACCAAACACCTTAACAGATTACCAAGTGATCGGTTAACAACTTCAGTTTGCCCATCAGTTTGAGGGTGATAAGCACTACTAAAATTGAGTTGCGTGTTCACCATCTTCCACAAACTACGCCAACAGTGACTCGCAAACCGAGTGTCTCGATCAAAAACAATAGAGGAAGGTAAACCATGTAAACGATACACATCCCTAAAGAAAAGTTGGGCCACATTAACTGCATTTGTTGTCTTCTTGAAAGGAATAAAGTGCACCATATTAGAAAAACGATCAACAACAACAAAGATTGAATCATTACCCCATTGAGTATGAGGTAACCCCAACACAAAATCCATGCTGATATCAACCCATGGTTGTACAAGAATAGGCAAAGGCATATAGAGACCTGCATTAGTAGTTGTCCCCTTTGAAACTTGGCATATACGACACCTCTTGACATAACGATCCACTTCTTTCCTCATAGTGGGCCAAAAATAAGAAGCTTGCACCAACTGTAAAGTGCGATCGTGACCAACATTCCCTTCACCATGTAACTCTTTAATAGTTTTCAAGTGAAGATTGGTATCAGAAATACATAGTTGATTTCCTTTGAAAAGAAAACCATCATGAATATTAAAATCTAGTTTTTGCCCAGATTGCACATCTTGCAAAACGATAGAAAAGTATGGGTCCAAAGTTAACTGCTCACGAATAAGATCCAACCCTGGCACATCAACCTGCATAGAAACAAGCAGATTACTCCTCCTACTTAAGGCATCAGCAGCCCGATTCTGAACACCAGTCTTGTGTTTGACCACAAAAGTAAACTTCTCAATAAATGCCAACCAACGCCCATGCTTATGTGAAACCTTATCTTGAGTGCGAATATGCCTTACAGAATCATGTTCAGTGAACAAAACAAACTCCTTATGAAATAAATAGTGGCGCCAATGCTTTACGACTTGGACCACTGCATAAAACTCCAGGTCATAAATGGTGTACCTAGACTTTGGCTCCGTCAATTTCTCACTAAAATAAGCAATAGGTCGACCAACTTGACTGAGAACCCCCTCCCCCCAATTGCAACCTTTAAGGCATCCGTATAAAGTTCAAAAACTTTAGAAAAGTCAGGTAATACCAGAATTGGTGTTGTAGTAAGCTTTTCTTTGACAACCTGAAAAACTGACTTGCCTTCTCCATCCACACAAATGACTTTCCCTTCATGCAATCTGTCAAAGGGGCCATAATAGAACTAAAATTCGAGATGAACCGCCTATAAAAAGAAGCAAGCCCATGAAAACTTCAAACTTCAGTAATGGTAGTTGGAGTTGGTCACTCCTGAACAAATGCTACCTTAGACTTATCCACATGTATTCCTTCACTAGAAACAACATACCTCAAAAATAAAAACCTTAGAGGTCATGAACACACATTTCTTCGTGGCTAAAAAAACTATCCTTGCGAAGTAAGGTCAAGAACTGCCTCACATGGGTGACATGCTCACTGTAAGAAGCACTATAAATGATAATATCATCAAAATAAACAACCATAAACTTCCCAATAAAAGGTCTAAGCAATTGATTCATCACACGCATAAATGTGCTAGGTGCGTTTGATAAATCAAAAAGCATCACTAACCACTCATACAACCCTTCACGTGTCTTGAAGGCAGTGTTCCATTCATCACCAGGTCTAAGACGAATTTGGTAATACCTACTCTTCAAATCTAACTTCGTGAAAATAGTAGCACCACATACGCCATGATACGTCCTTCTCTGTAGTCAATAGGACAGGAACAACACACGGGCTCATTCTTTCATGAACGTGACCCTTAGAAACTAATTCCTCAACCTGCCTACGTAACTCCTCATGCTCTCCTGGGCTCATTCTATAATGTGGCCTATTAGGAAATTATAAACCAGGCTCTAAATCAATATAGTGTTGGATGTCACGCAAAGGTAGCAGCCCATCAGGAAACTCATCAGGGAAAACATCAGAAAATTCCTCAAGTAAAGGAATCATAGCCTTGGGAATTTTACTATCCGTAGCCACTTTATTCCCTAATGGCACAAAAATATCATCGACCATCTCCAATTCGTCTTGAAATGGTGAAAGTGTTAGTAAAGTACCAGTGGGCTTGTTGACTAACTCTTTGAGTTTATTCGGCATCAAAGTTATCGTCGCACTATCAAACAAGAAACTATAAGTATTATCTCTCCCGTTATGTGTCGTGTTACGATCATGCTCCCAAGGTCTACCCAACAATAAGTGACAAGCATCCACGGGCACCACATCACACCAAACACTATCTTTATATGTTGTTCTCATAGAAAAAGCAACAAGGACACGCTTGGAAACAGTTACCTCACCACCTTTCTTAAGCCACATTAACTTGTAAGGTTTAGGACGATTCTCTGTTTTCAACCCTAATTTTTGAACCGCTTCTTCATCTATCAAATTATCAAAACTCCCCGGGTCAACCACAAAGGTACAAACCTTACCCAAAATAGTACAAGTTGACTAAAAGGTGTTGTGCTTAAGCCAATCATCGCCAGCAGCCTTTGGTGTCAAGCAAGAGCGCCTCACTATCAAATTCACCCCCACATCCCCACTTACAATCTCTTCTTCATATTGATTGTCATCAAACACTGGAGGTTCTTCATATTCGTCATCCACCACACCTTTGTTTTCCTATTCCTCATCAGCAAATAAGTATCTTTTCCCAGCCTTCTTACACTCTGACTCTCAGTGACCAGGTTCTCCACAGTTAAAGCATTTCAAACCACTACTTCCAAACCCCTTAGAAACTGGTCCAGTATTACCACCACCCACTTTTGCCTGATTGGGAACAAATCAAGAAGTCACGTTACCCGAACCAGAACCACCTCTTGTTATGGCAACAGAAGATGAACTCCCAACTCGTCGACTCTGTTTTTTAAAAGCTAATGCACATTGATGTGCATCAGAATGGGTGGTCGGATCAAACATGTTAACAGAATCCATGATTTGAACTCTTAAACCACCAATGTAACGAGAGACAAGTTGATCATCGGTTTCTTGAATATCATTCCTTGAAATCAATTGGTAAAATTTGGTTGTGTAATCTTCACCCGATTTGGTCCCTTGTTTTAGATTCTGTAACCGCTGGTAAATCAATCGTTGGTAGTTATGAGGAAAAAAATTTCCCTCATTAACTTCTTCATCTTCCTCCAACTGGTGACTCTTGGCTTTCTAACTCTCTCCTGTGTCAGTTTCAATTGTTGCCACCATGTGGATGCCCTACCATGTAGCTTGGTAGCGATCAATGAAACCCTTTTGTTTT
>BQNB010127491.1:0-7500 GCA_026074375.1 Tanacetum coccineum
CCAATAGACTCAAGATGAGAGGAGGGTGATCGTTCAAGACCAGCACTTTAAAAGCATCATTATGTCATGTATACCAGATGACATAATGGATAGATGTGTTTCAGCCAAAGAAACATGGACTGACTTGGTTCACAGCTTTGAAGGTCCCTCAGATACTAAGGAAAACATAATCATAAATCTAAAACTTGAGTATCAAACTTTCAGGGCAAAGTCCACTGAAAGACTCTCACAGACCTACACCCACTATAAGACCCTGCTCAATGAGCTTGCCAATGATGATGTTAACCTCTCTAAACATGAAATCAACGTTGGTTTCATGAACAGTCTCCCTGAGAAATGGCTAACCTTCTCTCAGGGACTAAGGAATGCCAATCATACTTAGAATCTTGACCTTGCAGATATCTATGGGAGGTTTATCTATGAGGACAACCTAATCCAAAGAAGATATTCTGACACTAAAAGGCCCCCATTACTACTCCCTCAAGCACTGCTATTTCTAGTGCCTTCTTTTATAACAATGTCATCCAAAATTTCCAAGAAAATTCTAATGATAAAGTAGATGAAAGGTCCAGTGAGGAGTATCTAAGAGACTTAGATATTGAGTATCAGGAAAGAGCCCTTTTGGCAAATTCAAAACGTTTTATAAAAAGAAGAAACAATTTCTCAGGTCAAAAAGCAAATGAAAATACTGAATGTTACAAATGTGGCAACAAAGGTCAGTTTGCAAGAGACTGCTTTTCTAAAACGTCTGAACCTTCTTGCAAATCACCAGTGAACAATTACTCATCAGCGTCTAAAGGCTTTCAATGAAAGTTTACTCAAAAACTTATTCAGTCTTCTTCAAACTCAAATAGTCAAGCTGATCCAAAGTTTCAGAAAGATTACAAGGCTGAGTACAAGAAGATGAAAGCTAAGCTTGCACTCCTTGAGGCAAGTCCCTCGAGTTCTTAGAACCCAAAGACCTTCCAACCAAAGAACAAAGGTTTATTCGCCGAAACCTTTGATTGGGATGAGGAAGAGGTTCCTGATGAGGAAGAGGTTTTTGATGAGGAAGAAGTCACTCATGTCAAGGTACTGATGGCTCTAGCTGATGATGAGCTCACTGTTGGAAAGAGTCATGCTCGCAATGGTAAATGGGTCGACATCACCATAAGAAAGGTAAACACTCTTCTCTCTATGGATGAAGATGCCAATTGGCAAAATTACCTAAAGTATATTGTAACATCCGGCAATTTTCGGAATTTTAAAGGACTATTTTATCCTTTGACTTTTTGGGTCTGACTTGACTTTTTGACTTTTGACGTCTTATTATCGCATAAAAACGATTACCGCGTAACCGGTAAAATTTTTGGAACATATTTTAATAATAAATCATATTTGTTATTACATACCTCGAGTACAAAGTTATTTTTAACTTATTTGACTTTAAAACGAAAAAGATATATGTTATTCCTAAGCTGATTTATCAAAAACGACCAACTAAATCACGTTTCATTATTCGGACTCTAAAGCTATTTGATGTAAAACGATATTCCTGACAACTTTTTAGTTTTGACCGAGACCCGAAAACAGTCAGAAAGTGACTGAAATGCCATCGCAAGATTATAAAAACAAGAAAATAATTAAATTATATTTAATTAACACTTTTTATTAAATAAAAATATTTAATAAATTAGTCATCATTTTATTCAGTAACGTTTGTTGAAGACGCAAATATTCAAGTAAAAGATCATTTTACGGACAAAGTTTATCGGAAATATACAAATAAATAATAAAAGTTTTAAATAAATTTTATAAAACGTTTATGAAAATTAGTCGAGTGAATATTCATTTTTAAAGGAAAAATGATTTGAAAAACAATGGCGCAAGTTTCGTGTCTTGAATCGACCGTTAACTAGTTCAAACGAGTCCCGAACCAATATTTACCAAAATTTACACGTTTGGTCCCTTGGAAATATTTACAATGTAAACCCTAAACTATATGGGACATGCCATTTTTTATAACTTTTAATATATATAAAAGTTATATATATATTGTTTTTCATTTTCATTCATATAAACACACACACTCTCCTCCATCTCTCTCTCATTTTTCCGGCAGCCGCCCCGCCGCTCCGGCCACCACCGCCGCCGCCGGAAAAGTTTTCCGGCGAGTTTTCCGACCGAGTCCAAAAACGTTCCTCATCACCCGATCTATTCGATCCCCGACACCACGCGCCTCCACGCCATCACCACCACCCACTCACCGCCACTGCCACAGCCAACCCACCATCATCAGCATCCACCCTCCTCAGCCGCAAGGGTGCGTGTGGTTTATTAAAACAGAAAATGGGTGCGTTCGGTTTCAAAGACACCAAAGGGTGCGTTGGGTTTGTGGTCTCAGCCAACAGGGTGCGTTGGTTTTGTGGTTAACACCCGACGAGGGTGCGTTTGGTCCGGGTAAAAGCACCATAGCAGGGTGCGTTTGGTTTGCAACAATTAGGGTGGGTTCGGTTTGAGTTTAACAGCCACGGGTGCGTGTGGTTTTGTTAAAACCACCACATGGTGCGTTTGGTTGGCTGAAATAATAGATTAGGGTGTATTTGGTGCGTCTGGTTTAAGGTAAGCACCAAAAGGGTGCGTTTTGGTTTGCTAAAAACACCACCAGGGTGTGTTTGTTTATGTGGTTTTACACCACAAGGGTGCGTCCGGTTTGGGTTAGCACCAAAAGGGGTGGGTTCGGTTTGAGTTTAACAGCCGCGGGTACGTTTGGTTTCGTCCTCAGCCGAGGGTGCGTCTGGTTTGGCAGTCAACACCTCAAGGGTGTGATTGTTTATGTGATTAACAACAAAGGGTGCTTTGGTTTTCATTCACACAACTAGGGTGCGTTTGTTTGTTTTATTCAACGCCAAGAGTGCGTTTGGTTTCGTCTCAGTCACCAATGGGTGCGTGTGGTTTTAAAATATGCACCAAGGGGTGCGTTTGGTTCTGCGTATAAACAGCCTGAAAGGGTGTTTGTTTTTGCATATAATCAGCCAAAATGGGCGTTTGGCTGCTGCGTTTTATAAGCCGATAAGGGTGTTTGTTTTCGCTATTTTAAAACAACCATAAGGGTGCGTTTGGATCTGGGTTTACCAGATTAGGGTGCGTTTGGTTGTGTAGGAACACCACAAAGGGGCGTTTGGTTTGACATAAACAGATTAGGGTGCGTTTGGCTGTTCATAAACAGATTAGGGTGCGTTTGGCTGTTTTAACAATCACAAGGGTGCGTTTGGTTTAAGGGAAAACCAATAAGGGTGCGTTTGGGTTAAGAGAAGACAACAAAGTAGCGTTTGGTTGGCTGAAATATGAATTAGGGTGCGTGTGGTTGATATAGAAAACGTATAGGGTGCGTTTGGGATAACAGAAACACACAAGGAGTGTGTTTGGTTTGATAGTTTGACAATTAGGGTGCATTTGGGTTTGAAATAAGCACCAAGGGATGCGTTTGGGATAGCAGAAACACGAAAGGGTATGTTTGGGTGAGTAGAATAACCGTAAGACTATGTTTGGGTGAGCAGGAAAACCTTTAGGGTGTGTTGGTTAACAAATCGTCTAAGAATATAACATAAGGTTTTATAAATTTAAAACCGGTATGATTGGTTTTAAATTGGTTAAATAAATGTAATATATGTTTAGTATATTTAAAACGCGCGAGTAATTTACAACGCGGATAGATTAGAAAAAGATTTAGTTTATATATTTTATAAGATTGTTATAAATTAATTAAAATTATACAATAAACCGATTCATTAACGAAAGTTATACGTGTTACAACAAACGCAACTAGTTAGATAAAAAAGTCGTAACGAAACACTAAATTATAAAATATTATTTTATAATTCTCGACTGAAGATAAAGTCATAATGATTGTAAAAGCTTTAAAAACATCGTTTATATATTATGAAACTTTAAAACGTACGTTTACTTTTATGCAAGGACATTATATTAATTAATTGGTGATTCTATAAACGTGTCCCTAAAAAAAAAAAAAGAAAAAAAAAAAAAAAAAAAAATAAAAAAAAAAAAGAAAAAAAAAAAAAAGATAAAAAAAAAAAAAAAAAAAAGAAAAAAAAATAAAGAAAAAAAAAAAATAAAAAACAAAAAAAACAAAAAAAAGAAAAAAAAAAAAAAAAAATAAAAAAAAGAAAAAAAAAAAAAAAAAAAAAAAAAAAAAAAAAAAAAAAAAAAAAAAAAAAACAAAAAAAAAAAATAAAAAAAAAAAAAAAAAAAAAAAAACAAAAAAGAAAAAATAAAAGAAGAAAAACACGAATAGTTTTGCTTCAGTATATTTCTCACGTTTCTTATATAATACTTGCAAAGTATTATATACCTCGACTATTCTTTTGGTTGTTTGTCTTTGTTATATAACTCACCATATGAATTACATACTTGTCCATTTTCCATATGTAATATATACGAACTATAATACATACGTTGCGTTTACTTTTTCGATTTATTTTATTTAACCAACCACCAAACTATTACTACTTGGAAATCTAAATCTTTATCAACGTGACGCGTTGACGTAACCATTCATCAGGAAATCCAAATACGTTATCCTAGGCTAGTGAGTATTAGCCAATAAGATTAGTTGCAACTTCTTGGTCGAGCTGCTTCGTCTTCCGTTTGTGTTGTGCATATTAGATGCCTATCTGTCAATCATTCTACAACATCAATGTGAGTTTATAGCCCCATGTTTTACTCGTTTTACATATAGTTTGGGGTTAGAACATGCTTGATTACAAATGCATTTACTAGGTTGATACCAGTTTGTTTACATACCGCCATTTAACAATCCTCGACGAGGAGATACAAAACTTTTTTAGTTTTTGAACGTAAACACATACTATACTTTTATGATTACGGATTAGCTCAGGTTGTATGTTACAAAGTAATTCAATGCTGAGGGTGTCCAGGTGGGGGCATCCGGTGTAGGCACACATAAAGTAATTCAATGCTGAGGGTGTCTAGGAGGGGGATCCGGTGTAGGCACATGTAAAGTAATTCAATGCTGAGGGTGTCCAGGTGGGGACATCCGGTGTAAGCACATGGCCATTATTTCTGTTAGCGCATCAGTTTCATGAGCTTAGAGTAATTGTAATCATTGTTTTATACACATGGGAATATTTACTGTGCCTTGAATAAAGTGGCAATACATACTTGAAACATTTTGGGTGATATATATATAAATATATATATATATATATATAATTAATATATATAAAATAATTAATTTATATATATATAGTAAAAACAATTGTGGTTCAACGTTCATACGTACATTTTTGTGACTATTTGGGGATTGAAATGGTCATGCATATTTTACAACTCTTTGAATTATGACATCCATACATACATTTTGGGAACATACATGTATGAAATGGACCCCCCCATTACATACTTTACAGAACTTGTCAACATTCCGGTATTTACAAAAAAACTATGAACTCACCAACTTTAATGTTGACACTTTTAAGCATGTTTTTCTCAGGTGAATTAGATGCTTGGCCTACTTGATGTGCACTGGAGTCTAAAATTTACAAGATTTCATTTATGGATTTCTACTTATATTCAGATGATCAAATCTCGTTGGGTTGTTTTCAAGCTTTTCATTGTGATGCAATTATGGGACAAATGTTATATCAATTTCAAGGAAATCAACGAGATTACTTTTCAAACGACACATTTAGAGGTTGTTCTCTTGTATCTAGCGTTGTGTATTATGGAGTAACGCCCCCGGACACATTTCCGCTGCGACATATATTTTTGGGGGTGTTACATAGCCAGAGAGTTTAAAGGTTGAGATGTAATCAACAATTCTTACGGGATCTTACTGTGATATTACAAGACAATGGTACTTCACAGTCTAATAAAAATTTCAATGTTCTTCAACGATAATTCATAACTTTTCAAGATTTGTGCTTAGGACAAGAATTTCTCGAGTATATAGACGTACATGACAATGATGCTTCCGAGAGTTCGAAACCACCGTGGGGGGAAATGTGTACGTGATGTTACCAGATTAACTTCTAGAGGAAAGTAGTGCATACTACTTCACTTAGTATGGTTTGTGAAGTACTCTAAATACGTGAGAAGAATTGTTGCTAATTTCCCGCATGTACCCCCCGAACGAATATCCATCAAGACCTAATGACAAGTAGCAGGAGTATTTGGTGTGGTTGTCCTTCTACAAAATTACATTACATTGTCAAGAGAAACATGTCAAGCGAAATATGTTAGCAAGTGAAACATTACATTGTCATATTCCAAGTAAAACATTACATTGTTATATTCCTTGAGAAATATTACATTAATCCAAAAAGATTTTATTCTTTCTACGGGTTGTCTTACTTTGTAAAATCTTGTGAAATTCTTAGATTTCTCGGTTTTAGTAAAGATTTTTAAAATCCCATGGAACAATAGTCTTAATCACCTTCAACAACCACTCTTAATGCAATCCTCCTTTATCACTGTTCGATCAATCTTTTAATCATTTTCACTTCATAACACAACAATCATTCATCATGACTACTCCAATAACAACTTCCACAACCGACAGTCAAATGCATAACAACATCATGGCAGCTAAATCAAGAGATCGACCACCAATGCTTGCAAAGGGAAGATATGCATAGTGGCAATCACGTTTCTTAAGATACATTGATATAAGACCAAATGGTGATGCCTTGAGGAAATGCATTCTTGAAGGTCCTTACACTCCTTCTATTGTTATAATTCCAGCTGTACCAGCCACAGATGATTCTCCAGAAGTTCCAGAACGAACATCAGTTGAGACAATCTTGAATGTGTCTCTTGAAAACAAAGAACATTATCAATCAACGAAGGAAGCAATTCATTTGCTATTAAATAGAATTGGAGATGAAATCTACTCAACTGTTGATGCTTACAAGACATCTCATGACACGTGGATATCTATTGAAAGACTACAATAGGGTGAATCTCTTAACATTTAAGATGTCAACACTGATTTGTTTTGGGAGTTTGACAAATTCATTTCTCACGATGGAGAGACAATGGAGTTATACTACTCTAGATTTTACAAGATGATGAATGAAATGATAAGAAACAACTTGACAGTTGCTACGATACAAGTCAATGTTCAGTTTCTTCAACAACTTCCACCAGAATGGTCAAGATTTATGACAATTGTCAAGCAAAATTATGACTTGGACACAATTTCATATCACAAGCTCTTTGACGTTCTGAAATAGTATTAAAAGGAAGTTAATGAAATTCGTGCCGAGAGAATAGCCAAGAATGCAAACCCATTAACACTTGTTGCTGCTGCTCAACAATATCCAGATCCTTATTATCAAGTACTAAAATCTCACAAATCATATGCACCACCATCAAAACAATCATCTTCTACCAGATCTCACACATCTACCAAATACAAAGGCAAAGAGATAGCTAAACCAATCACACCTCTATCTGAGTCAGCTTATGAAAAAGATAATA
>BQNB010127491.1:12500-19432 GCA_026074375.1 Tanacetum coccineum
CTTGGTTATGGGGATTACAGATATGATGGCATCTTGAGTTATGAAAATGAAGTTTTACAAAGTGTATTTATGAATAAGGAAAGTGATTTAGAAAATCAGCCTTTGTATGATAGGTTTGTTACAGCAGAAGGAATGCATGCTTTCCATAACCACACCAGATTATCCTAGGATAAGCTGAAGCTTGTTGAGTAGCTCCTTAAGCTTTATTAAGCCTTGTTTAAGCTAAGGCTATTGTAAGTTTCTCAACTTATTTTTTATAGCTTAAATCTGCATAGTAGCTTATTTCTGCTTATTGTTTGTTTAAATCTGTTTAGTTTAGCTTATTATGGCTTATTATAAAATGTCAGATGTTATTATGTGTAATTGTTGTTTAGAACTTATTCGCTGTTTATTTCTATAACAAGTTTGAAAATGAAAATAGTTAGCATAGTATTTTGCTTATTGTTCTGGCTTATAGTTGCTAAATCATGGTTCATTATTGTTAGGTTATAAGTGTCTAGTATCTGGTCATTAAGATTTGTGCTTTAAAATCCAAAACTATAAGCTGAAAATGGATTTTTGCATTTTAAAAGGGTGTTTGGTATAGCAGTACTAACTGAGTGTTAGTACTGCTAAGAGCCTTTTGCTCTTTTAAATTGATTTAAAACCTTATTTTAAGGCTTATAGTTAGAGGCTTTAAGGTATTATTAAGTTTAATCTAGTCTTTATCAAGTTTACTAGTTGTTGATTTGAATCTGTTATAAATAATTTAGTTTAGAATGCATTTTAAGCTTAAATATGTTCTAAGTGTTTATATTGCTTCATTTGCTCTTAGTTAAGTATACATTAGGTGTTAGAATAGAGATTTGTAACCTGCATTTGTTAGTATTAAGAGTTGGTCATTTATTGTGCAAATTGCATCAGTAGCTCAGCATGTATTGAGTATTTATACAGTTTTAAAGGACCTTTTTCATTAAGTAATTGAATTTCAAAATATCTTTTGAATACAGTTTTAGATAGCTTATAGGTTGTAGTTTAAGCTAGTATAGTTCAATAAGCCATAAGGATCCATTAGCTTATAGTAAAATAAGCTCAAAGTAACCTTAGGGGCTATTTGGGTTTGCAGTTCTTATTAAGTGCTTATTAGAGATTTTTAGCTTATTGCCTGTAGTTTTTGCTTAATTTTTGCTTTTTCTTGATTATTAGATTATGGTTTGGTTGTCTTTAGCTTAATAGGGAATAACATTAATAGGTCAGTTTGTAGCTTAACTTAGTCTTTGCATTAAAACTTTAAATAACATCAAAAATGTAGCAAGTAGCTTTTTCAGTGTAGACTTTTCAGTCTTATCTTAATTACAAAATGTAATTGTTTGCAGTTTCTTTTAAGAAAGCTTTTAGCTGAGCTTTAAGTAGAATAAGCTGATTAGCCATAAGGTTCCAGTAAAGTGCTAAAAAATAAGCTTTAAGTTGCCTATTCATACTGTTTGATAATTGCTTTTGTGAAAAATTGCTTAACCTGTTTCTCAGCTTATAGCATGTTCTTTTAGCTTATTTCTGGTTCTCATTTGCTTATTAGGTTAGGATTAGTATAGTAGAAGCTTATTTAGTTATAGTTTAGCTTATTTCAGCTTATTAGTTTACTTAAGTTTTGAAAAATTTAGTTAAGTCTTTAATTACAATCTGTCTGTTTTCAGCTCATTTTCCAGCTTATTTAGGGCTTTTCAAAAATAGTTTTTTTTATTAAAATTGCTTAATTTCAGCTTTTCTATAAGTTTGCTTTTTAAAGTTTTTCTAAAAATAAAAAAAAGGGAAGAAGGGAAATCCAGGGTGAGCAAGGCTCGAACCCTGGACCTCTACCTTCCTCGACCTTTTTATAACACAACACACCAACACACTAACCATCTCGCCCTGGGGTCTTTTTCGTTTTATGATTGCACATTTAATCATTTTATATAACACTTTGAGCTTCTTAGTTTATAGTGTTTATTTGGCTATTTCTTGCTTATTTGATAGATGTTTTCACAAGCTTATTTTTTCTTAGTTTACTGTTTCAAGCTATTTTTCATGATTTTTTAAGATTTTTATAAATTAGATTTGTATTTTTAAACATTGAATTTCCATTAAAAATCGGGGGCTTTTTTAATCATACAAAATTAAAAAAAAAGTCAAAAAATTATAATTCTTTTTTAGAAAATTTTCTTTTAACATTTAGAACTTAGGAAAAATAAATTTGCATCCGCAGGGTTAATATTTTAGAATTTCGTTTTTAAAGAACGGGATTCAATCCCCGTTCTCGTTTTCTTCGTTTTTAGCTCAAATTAATCTCGGTTTAGAAATTCCTTAGCGTTTTACTTTTAAATAGTCATTTAGGATTAGAAAAAGTTTAGAAAAGCATTTAGGGTTTAATTTAGAGTTTTTGCTTATTTGTCGTGTTTTATTTTATTTCCCGTTATCATTTTTTTCGTAGTTAGATTTAATTGTGCCTTTATTTGCTCACTAGTAGGATTTTAGAAATTAATCATACTTCGAACAATTCAAACATTGGTCAAATATTAAGCAATGGTCTCCAATTTCATAAGTCTTTGGAAAACGACCAGGTAATCACTTACCGGTTAAAACGTAGAATATTTTTTGTGTTGATTTTTTTGTACTACCTTTGTCCTCAAGGGTAGTTTAGGAATTTCATTATCGTTATATTATTATACGTATTAAAACTATACGTATCAGCCACCATGCTCCTACTCGTAAACTCACCATCCCCAATGGTTGACCAAAACTGTAGTTACCTATTGTCATCCCTAACCATCATCACATTTTGCAAATCAATCTCCATACCAATCTCACCTCCTTCAGTCTTAGAATATAAACTAACTCGCCATCCAAACTCAACCAATAACAATGACCTCTGCTCTCCTCCCAACGTAAACTGAATTCCGGTGGCCCTATGATTATTCTTATAAGTAGAAGCCCCAAACTCATAGATAGCAAAGAACTCACGAACCAATTCACGGTAAACGAGTTCATTCATCCGGAAGAGTATCTCCTATTGGGGCTCAGAGAATGGGTTGGTATTGATGCTATCAAAGAAACTCCTTTTAAGACCATTATCAACAAAGAGGGACCAATCAACCACATCCTCAGAGTGAATGGGATGGTGAACAAGGGCTTCGTAGTTCATTTGGCGAGTCTCGATATCAAACACCCTAAAGTTGTGAACCCTCTCCTTAACCGTCTCTTGGGAGCTAGAGGATTGACCCTTAGTGCTCTTGCCTGTACTTGTCCTCTTGCTCATTGTCTACATCAAAGCACAAAAAAACGGACATTTGTTAGAAAAAATAATAAACGAATATCACGATGAATTACATTAGGTGGTTCTGACGCCGTCACAAAAAGTTCTGGCGTTGTCAGCCCGACCACTTTTTGAATCTAAGATTATGAGGGAAAATTAAGCTATTAATTGATAAAACCATTGCCAAACACCCCTTTGTGACAGAAACCCAATAGTTGAATTTGAAAATCTTAGTTTTGACCCCAAATCAAAATTATTTTTGAAGATGGATTGATATTAAAAAAAACAAACTATCAATAATCAATGATAATTTGCAATGATTCAAATCAACAATTCGTCTAGGGTTTAGAAATTAGGGATTAATTCAAAGTCTACCAAATTAGGTAAACAATAGAGATGAGTGAGTAATTAGGAATGATTAGAATTGAATACTTATCGAATGAAGATGATTTCCCTAGTGCAAGCAACAAGAAGAAAATTTTCGTAGGTTTTTATTTTAGAAAAGTCATACATAATAATGAAGAAAGTGGGGTAGTTATATCAAGATCCGAGTTGAAGTGACGGCATCACTAGAAACCTCTAACGCCGTCAGAGATGAAATTTCTATAAAAGTCTCCTTACTTTTAGTAAAACAACTCTAAAACCTGATACTTCTCAAAGAAGCTTTAACATCCTCAAGGATCAAACATTTTGTTACTATCATTAATTTTGAAACTATTACATGAAAAGGAAATCTTGCTATTCGTTGGGCGATAGTCTCTAAAAGTTAAGTACCGATAAAATATTGGGAAGCTTGCTAAGTAATTATTCGAGATTTGTCGAAACTTAGTATTTCCTTCTCTCTTCGCACCAGGCTTAAAGCTAAAGGTACTTTTCCTTATTAGAGGTGGATTGGGAAGGATTACGTGAACGTATCCGACACAAAGTGATTTCGATGAGAATGTTCCTTGGGCGAGAGTGTCACACCCCGCCAAGGCGGAAACATGAGGCGTAACGTCATGAATATCATCACAAAACAATGGTGTCAACAATAGAGAAACACTAAAATGCATAACTAAGTCATAAAGACACAATGTGTCATGACAATATCGAAAAACCAAATGAACGACATCTTGTATTAATGAAAAAGGGTTTCACCAATACAAGGACAATACTTCATGAACCTAATAAAATCAAATAACATTCAACAAAATCCAGGCGACAAACATAAACAAACTCAGGAGCGAACTCCAATGCAATCCTAGCGGTCACTCTAGCCACTTCTCATAACCTCATTAATCTTACGAATCTCACCTGAAAATGATGGTTAAAAATGTCAAAACAATGGTTGGTGAGAGTCATAGGTTTGAGACACGCAAAACAAACCTTTAAATCCAATTACTGTGATAAATAAAACATAACATAGAAGGACATACAATGTACTATCATACAAGCTAACATGCAATCACATCAATACACATTGAGACGTTCACGCTCAATCCTCACACCAAACATAACAACAATGAGACAATTACGCTCACTCAAACAACTCACAATAATAGCGATCACGCTTACTACCAAACAAATCCATAAACGCCATGAGACGATCACGCTCAAGCACAACAATTCATACCATAAAAGCAAGTAGAACATAACATACAATAGTCACGTATAGCCCATGATAATTTAAACACATTATCACTGTACTAAACATTTCTAACGATTTCATCTTTTTACCCCAAGAAAAACATAAGAAAAATGGGGTATGAAACTCACCTGATGCTTAGCTTCCAAAAGATTCAACAAAATCTTCAAACTACTTCCCGGTAATCTAAACAATTTAAGCACACAATAAGCTACCACAATTAGGCATTAACCCAATATGATGTAACCTAACTATGATGGATATCTAAGCTATTACCATAGCTCTTATACTTGATTAAACCTTTTCCAACTCCTTACAGTCGCTATGGTATTTAACTTCAATGTACATTTATATTTTTTGGTTTTGAGAGAATTTTATACTCATTACTCGTCCTAAACGCACCACTTAAAACACTCATAATTCAAAACCAAAATTTATCATGTACATATATGTTCTTCTGAAACCGTCATAGCTTCTCCCAAAGCCATTATTTTTACAAAAAACCCCTTAGAAATTCATTAATTACGAAGTGTCCAAAATTCATCAAAATCTGTACCTTCTAAAAGTATGGCACTGCTGTACCACTTTAGTATCCTCTTTTCATGCTTAGAAAAAATTCAGGGATCACACACAATATATAAACTAACTTCCATGCGATTTTTAGCTTCTAACTAGATCTCTAAGTTTTTTTGGAAAAATCAAAACCAAAACTGAAATTCGTCACTCTTTAACACACAGATTTTGTAACGCCCTTTTGACTCACTTCCCGACCATAAAAACTTACGAGGACAACTTTTCTGGAAAGTAAACTCTCTGAGGTTATCTCCAGTATGTGTAAATTATTTATTTGATAATTTATGGAATCTGAGTTATGCTCGTTACAAAAACTGCCTAACTTGTCTTGCAGTGAATTAAACAAATTAAATTGGGCGATCTAAACCCTAATGCATGATCTCAAACACGTAACATTAAACTAATGATCAATCAATCATAATTAAAACTATAACTTCCATAAAGTTAAAACCCTAATTTATAAACCCTAATTTATCATACTTAGATTACAATAATTGAAAATTAATTAACTAGAATTACACACAAGATTAGAAATTACCTTAAATGAAGCCCTAAAAAAATTTTATTCTTCTTTTTTCCTTTGGTTTTGCCGATTACACATATGGTGGGGTTAGGGGATTTTTGTTTTGTTATTTATAGGCGTACCTAGAAGTGTTTGAGATTAACTATAACTAGGTATTAAGATTAGGACTCAACTTGTTTCTTTTCCTTTTTTCTTTTCTAATTTTTTCGGCGAAATATGGCCTTTTTTCATTTTTTTTTTCTTTTTTTTATTTTATTTATTAATTTTATAATTACTTGTATTTCCTTAAATTTTTATAAAAACCTTAACTAATTTGACTATACCTTTTTGCTTAAACGAAATTCACTAGACTTTTAAAAATAACTTTTTAACTTTTCATTTTCAACCTAACTTTCCTAAAATAGAATTTTTACATTATTCTTAACTTACCACTTAAAATCTAAACCTATCTTAGATTACTAACACAAAAATACGTATACGTAATAATACTTACACATTACACGGAAATGCTCAAATCTCAATAATCATTTCCTTGTCACTTAAAAGTGAACAAAATGAACTCAACCAATTTAACCACCATTCCAATCTCATTGAGATGATCACACTCAATAGATTGATTACCAATACCTCACATAACCCACATAAACTCATATAAACACACAGAATCACATACACCATATATTACAACAGGCACATAAGTCAATACTAACGGTTTGACTAACCTGCTCAAATCATGGTTGTCACACCTAAGGTTAAAATAGTTGAGATGTTCAATAAACCTAGTTTTGCTAAGATAAACTTTGTTAAGTCTACTGAGCCAGTAAAATCTCATAGGAAAACATCAGTTGATAAAAATAGGCAAAACACACCTAGTCCTAGAGGGAACAAGAGGAACTAGAACCAACAGATGTCTCAAAGATTAGGAAGTGATTTTGAGATGATCA
>BQNB010127492.1:0-19432 GCA_026074375.1 Tanacetum coccineum
TCGCAAAATCGAGAGATTTTTTAACATTGATTCAATTTTTTTTTACACATTTTGGATTATAATCACATTAAAATGAGTTTTACGCTTGAAAAACTTGAATCAAAGTTAAAAATCTATCATTTTTAAAAACCTTCTCAATCTTCTCAAAATAAAAACCTTCTCAATCGATCCAGATTCATATATATATATATATAGAGTTGGGATCAAATGAGAAGTTTTCTTAAAATAAGAAGGATAAGAAGTAACTATAACCGCATATTCGAGATGCACCGACTTAAATTAGATGCATATACGTATATTAGATGCATTTCATGATTTCTCTTCTTTTTTGTTCCTCTGCATGCCTCGAAATAATAAAATTCAATTTGCACCATCTACAAATCAAATTAACTTTTGAAACTCAAAATGGTGCATCTAAATGAATAAAAATGCATCTAATGCAAGTCGTTGCATCTCAAATGTGTGGTTTAAGTCACTTCTCACCACTTCTTATTTTAATTTACTTCTCACTGGATCCCTACTCTATGTATATATATATATATATATATATATATACATATGTATGTGTGTATACACATATGTATGTGTGTATACACATATGTATGTGTATATATGTGTATATATACATATATATGTGTCTATATACATATATATGTGTGTATATACATATATATGTGTGTATACACATATATATGTGTCTATACACATATATATGTGTGTATACACATATATATGTGTGTATACACATATATATGTGTGTATACACATATATATGTGTATATATACATATATATGTGTATTATATGTGTATATACACATATATATGTGTATATACACATATATATGTGTATATACACATATATATATGTATATATATATATATATATCGAACGATAATCACGATTTTGCAAGTATAATTATTTGCCGCTATACACCGTCCCTTTGCACAGTTATTCGTCTAGTGTCAAAAGATAGGTGAATGATGAATGTAGAAACTGTAACTGAAAAAAAGTAATTCCGTGTGAAATATTCATGGTTAACATCTCTCAAAAGTGAAAAAGAATCGTGTCAATCCTTCCTAACCGGCCACTGATCAAACAGCACACTGTGTGGTCTTTGAGTGTGCCACCAATGGTCCAATCAACATCTTTTCTTTAATCAATCTAGTAAATTCAAAGTTAAAAGTACTTTCACTTTTAGATCACCTATTGCCAAACACAATAATACTTATAGCGAGTTATATGACTAGTGAAAATTTTATGAATAATCCGTCTTTATAATGAAGAAAACCCGAATGATAAAATAAACTCAAATTCAGCGGTATTCAATCCCGTCTTTCACAAGATAATGGAGGAGGTGAGATGTAGACAACCTTACTACCTGAAGGTAGAGGACTTCTGTCTCCTGAGGGAGCGGGTTTTTCAACTAATTCAACCCTACTTGTTACTCGAATGATAGATGCCCTATGTTGTGCGGAGCTGAGCATCTTATATTCGTTGGGATAAAACTTTTACTCTGCACGGATTAATTAATATAACCCGAAAAAGTTATTAGTGTAAAAAGACTACATCACCCGAAACCCTTATATAAAAATAAAAATCTCATTCTTTCCAACATATAAAGCTAACAATTGATACATGCATAAAGCATGTTGGTTAGCTGTGGATGCTATATGTCAATTGATATTAGCACAAATAAAAAGTCAACTCCCTCCCCACCCCCAACTCCCTCAAACAATAAGAAAGTCAAACTGCAAAGTTAGGCGAGAAAGGAGTTACGATCTTCATTTCTTCTATCCTTCATAATTTCATTGTATAAATACGCGTTCATTACTCATTTTGTAATCAATCTATTAGTTCAATGTTTTCCAACTTTCTCTCTGTAACTATGACTTGCAGTAACAATAACAATCCATTTGGTGTACATTTCTGATGGCAATTCTTGTTATTGTTGTCTTGTTTTAGTTAAATTCCTTATTTCAGGTATGGATTGACTCCTTTAAGTGTCTTCAATTCTGTTATCTTTAGGGCCATGTCCTAGTTACCTTCTCTACCATTAATGGTTGAGTTATGTTACAATTCTGTTAGAAAACTGTTATTCTGTTACACCACTTAATACTCTTGATCTTTGATCAACCACCATACACACGATTTAAGTTAATTACCTTAGCGTGTCTGTTCTAGACCTGTTTCGGTCGCCATCCAAAAACACGTCTCGCAGTTGGTTATAAATTTCGTTTCCTTTCACAAAAGAAGTTTAGTTAAGGTATTGTATGGTGGGAATTCTCTCTGTTCCAGTCGTAACTGTATTTTTCTAGAAACAATGATTGTAATCAACACGAAATGGTGGGAACAAGAAAAACTACTGTTGCTTGAAACCTCTTGTGGGAGGATCACATCAAGAATTGTGCCACTGGTCAAATGGTTCAGCTATGGAAAGGGTTAGCCAGCCGCCCTGAACACTTAACCCCAGCTAATCAACAATGCATTAAGTGGTGCTGGTAATAAAAGTATGGTAACTACAAGACCCAAAGTTTGGAAGAGATGATGTGAGGGGATGGTTGTATAAATGTGAACAATTCTTTGTGATTGATAATGTTTCAGATCCTCATATGGTACAACTTGCTTCTATTCATCTTTTTGATATTGCTAGTATGTGGCACAAGTAGTTCATGTAAGGCAAATGGGTGGAAATGGTTAGTTGGAATCTGTATTAAAGAGGTTATTTTACAGAGATTTGCTAATGCTTATAATGATACAATGGCTAAAATGAAGAAGGTAAGGTATGTAGGCACTATAGAGGAGTATCAAAATGCTTTTGATAAGCTGATTAGTAAAGTAGACTTGCTTGTAGATCAGCAGATAAGCTTTCACATTAATGTATTGCAAATTGATGTGAAATTAGCAGTTATGATGTTTAGACCAAAGACTTTGGCTGAAATGTATCAGTTGTCCAAAATCCAAGAAGTTGCTAATAAGGTGAACAAGAAAAATTATAAGTCACCTTTGTTACCCACTCCTAGGTTCATAACTAATCAGCAAACACATAATCCTTAAAACAACAATGTGGTTAAGCAACTGCCTGTTCCAAACACCACTTTAGCTACCAAAATTAGTTTTAACACACTTTATCCCAAAAGACAATTGACACAAAAGGAATTTCAAGAAAGAAGAGCTAAATTCTCTGTTTTTACCGTGATCAAAAGTACACACCAAGACACCCATGTAGGGGTCAAGTATTCAATTTGGAAGTGGTGGCAGATGTGTATAATACATGTTATGAGGATAGTGCACTTACATCTGCGTGAATGAAGATCAGTGAGAAGTCCACAGGGGAAGTTATTGAGTATACACCACAAATTTATTTACATGCTCTGAATGGTGTTGAATCCTTTCAAACCATGAGAGTTACTGGCCATGTAGGGAAACAGAACTTGCACATTTTTTAGATATTGACTAAGGCTAAGAAGTTAGGTTGTCAATTGAGTAACACTTGTCCTATGCAAGTAGATATTGTTGGTGGTGCAAAGTTAACAAGTAAGTACATGTGCAAGAAGTTTAAGTGGCAGATACATGGGGAGGAATTTGTCATTGATGTGATGTTGTTGCCTTTGGGTGGTTGTGATAAGCTGGTTAGTAGAGTAGACTTGCCTGTAGATCAGCAGATAAGCTTTCACATTGATGGGTTGCAAATTGATGTGAAATTAGCAGTTATGATGTTTAAACCAAAGACTTTGACTGAAATGTATCAGTTGTCCAAAATCTAAGAAGTTGCTAATAAGGTGAACAACCAAAATTATAAGTCACATTTGTTACCCAAATCCTAGGTTCATAACTAATCAGCAAACACATAATCCTCAAAACAACAACGTGGTTAACAGCAAATAGACAGTTCCAATCCACCAATCTTAGTTTACAAAGTAGTTTTAACACACCTTATCCCAAAAGACAATTGACACAAAAGGAATTTCAAAAAAGAAGAGCTAAATTCTCTGTTTTTACCGTGATCAAAAGTACACACCAGGACACTATTCAATTTGGAAGTGGTGGCAGATGTGTATAATACATGTTATGAGGATAGTGCACTTACATCTGGTGAAGAAGAAATTAGTGAGAAAGTTACAGGGGAAATTATTAAGTATACACCACAAATTTCTTTACATGATCTGAATGGTACAGAAACCTTTCAAACTATGAGAGTTAATGGCCATGTAGGGAAGCAGAGCTTGCACATTTTTTAGATATTGACTAAGGCTAAGAAGTTAGGTTGTCAATTGAGTAACACTTATCCTATGCAAATGGATATTGTTGGTGGTGCAAAGTTAACAAGTATGATGAGGTGTCATTTTATACACTATTTTGGGGTCATTTAATCCCTTAAATCATGCAAATATGCCCATATTATGTGCTTAATCGTGCTTTTAGGTTTTTAGGCATTGAATGGATTTGGATGGATAAATACACGTGACTTTTGCTAATTGGTGAAGAAACGGGACCAGACGTTCGGAACTAAAAACAAAATTCTGAAGAATTGTGCTCACAAAGTGTAGAGACGGCGTCACAAGCATAAAGCGACGCCGTCGCGATCTATCTAGTGACGGCGTCAGAAAATTGACGACGGCGTCAGGACGTAACCGACTCAGATCAGATCTAGAAGATTCCATTGGTTCTCGGCATCGCGCTATAACTAGACGCGTCTCGCGGTCGATTTCTCTATATATATTAAACCGAATTTAGGGTTTTAAGTGTGTAACTTTGTATAACTTTTGGGAGCCAAACCCTAAGTATTGTGTCAACTTTTAGGCCGACTTTAAGGCCTCAAAACCCTATTGTAACTGACCTTAATCCATGTTTTATACAAGTAAGATTATTTATCTTTAATTATTCAATATGTCTATGTGTTGTTTGATTGATCTATGCTCTTGCTTTATCTATAACATGTTAGGCTAAACCCTCCTTTGTATTTGCTTATGATTGCATAAAAGTTGGATTGTAGATCTTTTTACTGTTGTTTTTTGTGATGAATGTGCGCGTTAAGATTTAGAAAACTAGCCATAAGATATTAAATTGACATAGACGTCTAGGGAAACGCGAGAAGTGTAGAAAGGATACATCCGAAACAGTCTTATATACTACCTTCCCTTAATATGGTTTTGATTCATCTTATAGATATTTCAATTTCATTTAATATATTCTTAGGCGGCTTTCGTTACAGTCTTCATACTACCCTTACTTGTGCGTTGCCCTTAACGGGAGTAATTAACTACAACGGCGGTTAGTGTAATTCGTTCATGACTTAAGAAATACTTACACAGATCATCACGATTCACGAGTGTGACAAGGCAACAGGATTAGGAGAAGCAATCTAATGAGTAATGCATGATTAAGTAAATACTTTATTTTATCATAAAGTTTTAAACCCAAGTAGAATTTGATTTATATTCTTGTGTAATTATTAGTAAAAAAACCAACTTCTAAAAACTTTGATTTTATCTGCTGTCTATAAAATTATAAAAATACAAAAAACTAATCTTCTTTCAATCCCGTAAATCTCGGATAAGCTCTGTTTGAGCATTCCAGCCCTATTCCCCTAGAGAACGATAATAACCCCCGAGTCTTGCCTATACTACACTGCAACGATTAGGTACACTGCCTAGGGAGTTCTAAAAACTTCTTGTTGAAGTCTAACGACAACCGCATCAAGTTTTTGGTGCCACTGCCCGGGAATAGTTAGGTTTCGGAACTTAGTTAGCTCTAGTTCTACTGCTTTGAATCTTTCAAGGTGAGGAATTTATTCCGTTATTAAGTATCTTTTCTTGTAGTTTATTCTTTTTTTGTGTTATTTATTTCGTAATCCATTTTCGTCAACCACCATGGGAGACGAAAATCCTATCCGTACTCTTGGAGATTACTCCAAACCTAGCCACGCGGGCTACAGGAATACCATTGAGCTCCCCGTAGGGAACAATGTGGTACCTCTTCGATCCGACACCATCCGGTTGGTGCAAAACGAATGCTCATTCTACGGACTTCGGGCCGAGGATCCAAACCAACACCTCAAGGATTTCTTAAAACTTGTGGACCTACTTGACCTTGATGGTGCAAATAGGGAAGAACAGCGCATGCGTTTATTTTAATGTTCCCTTCGCGATAAAGCTAGCAATTGGCTTGAACGTCTTCCAGCATGATCCATCACCACATGGGAGGATCTTACTACTCGTTTCCTTGCTCAATTCTTTCCATAAAAAAGGACTGCAAAACTCCGTAACGATATCCTGATGTTCCAACATCATGGAGAATCTCTCTCAGAAGCATGGACTCGTTTCAAGGACTTACTACAAAAAAAGTCTCTTATCAGGCATCGATCGTTGGCTTCAAATTCAAATTTTTTATGATCATGTCTCCTTTCACCTTAAGTGCGAGATTGACCGCGCCGCCGGCGGCAAACTCCGCGATAAGAATGCCGACGAATCTTGGGAGATCATTGAGAACCTCGCCCTGTACGACCATGAGGGCTGGAATGACTCAAAGAACTTCGTCAAACCGATCAAGGCCGTTTCTATACCTCAAAGCACCTCAAAAACACCTGATCGAAGACTTCTTGAGCTCGAAGACCATATTAATTTCTTACTAAAGGGGTCGCAACCGACACCTAGACCTAGCTCAACGCACGGTCCCTCAAGCTTATGCTGAAGCAGTTTATTCAAACCCTCGCCCGCAAAACCAAAATGAGCCACCAAATTAGACCCCATTCACTGTTCATGAACCTACCAGTCCAAACCCTCAGCCCTAGGCGTTAGGTACCACTTTCGAGGCTCGAGTACGGGACTACATGGCAGCACACACCGAAAGGATGGAAAGATTTAAGAATGCCATTTTCAAACAGCGAGAGGAGATCAATGATAGGATGACTGAAATGTTCAGGCTTCTTAAAGAACTCACAACTAGCAGGACTCTAAAAATGTGCTTGATCCAGAGCGAGGCTAAATCCCCGTCACCATAAGTAAAGTATACCTCTATCACCTGGATGGAGAGAGAAAAATAGTGACCAAAAATTGACGTAGCTACCGTGCGACGATTACAAAAACTAAGGGTTGTGTGTACGAAGATGCCAGTAAAGGATAGCCGAGACAGAGAATGAGCTGACAAATAGGGACAATTGCAGAGTCAATCAAGGAGCGAGAAAGAAGTAGCAGTGGGACGGCACCCAGCTCTCAAAACTTGTTCAATGACCTCCCCTGTCAGGAGTGGGTAGAAAATGAAAGGTAGACTATAATTGTACCTAGGGGGCATGTTTAATGAAGCAATCCTCTAAGAAAAAAATAAAAAGAAGGAGGGACATTGGAGGAAACAACTTTGAAAAACCCTGTAACATAGGAGGCCTGAAATGCATGAACGCCCTAGTAGACCAAGGATCCGAGTGAATGTCTGACTCTCTCCACGCTACATTAAACTAAAAGACGAAAAAAGCCTGCTCAGGCAGAATTAGACTTTCCCTAGCTCAGCCATTGTATATTTCTACCATTTAGAATAGCAGATCTGACGTATTAGTTAATGCTGCTGGTTATGTTTACCCCGTAGACTTCGTGATTTTAGACTAAAGGGATAGATGAATAAGGGGCTCTTAATTTAGGAATACCATTCCTGACAACGGCTAAGGCCGTGATTAAGTTCGATAAGGGCACCATAACTCTAAGATCTAAAAATAGTAAGATAAGCTTCCATAGGATACCTGAATCCCTTTGTAAGATCAAAAAAGGGATTAAGAATGATATAGAGCCTATAGCCCCCACTATAACTGTGAATAGGCTAGTCTTGGAATGGGAGGAAAAGATAAAACTTCACCAGGAAAAGAAAATGAAGTTCGACCAATGGAGGAGCAAAAACTTTAAAAATAAGCGTCCCGCTCTTGTCAAAGTAGAAGATGAAGGAGAAGTCACGTAAGGACTTATGACTTCGAGTCTAGCTACAAGACTCATAAATAAAGAAAAGCTCTTCTTGGGAGGCAACCCAATGTTTATTTTTCCCGCATATTAGGAGTGTCGTGTGTTTTAATTCTTCTCATTTATTCTTTTATGTTTGAATTCATCATTTATGTAATCATGCTTTGCTTTGTCTTTAACCTCGTCTTAATTTCAATCAAAGGTATTTTGCAACAAAATAAGTGTATGGAAAATATCCGGTTTTTAAAAACCAATTTAGCACGCCTCCTCCTCCGCTAAGGGGGGGGGGTTTAGAATTAATCCCTCCGCCGTCCCAACTCTCCCTCCCCCCCTCTTCAATTGTGAATTGTATTGACTAAATCCCATGTTTCTAGATGACACCAATTCGTAAAAGAAATAACGCTATATAAATCGACGTGCAAGATGTTTTTCAAGAAAACGACACATGAAAATTTGCTCAGCTGGCTGGAGACGGAGGTTTTTTGGATTTATCCTGACGGTGTCATGAGCCCAGCTACAGGAAAATTTGAAAATTTTCAAGTATTTTCAAAAAATAGTTTGCACAACATTTAAAATTTGTAATTCTTTTATAAACCTGCATAAACCTATGATTACATCATTACTCTCATCCTATCTTTACTGCTTTCATAGAGTCAAAACCCTAAACTCTCGTTGTATATATCTATCCCGTCGATTTTATGCTTGGTGTAGTTGTCTTTGTCTTTGATTTAGGTTATATTTGATGAGAAGAAGCTTGGAAGTTCTTAGGAAGTTTCATTGGATGATTCTTGAAGGACGATTTAACCAGTTATCGCATGTTTCTTCTCTGTTATTGAGCAAACCAGGGAAGTACTAGTTTTTTTACTTGTTTTCTTTTCCCTTTATTCGTTCATACGGGTACATCTATAAAACATTGAGGACAATGTTCAACTTAAGTGTAGGGGAAATAAGCCTTAAAAACTATTCCTTCATTTGTCATTTGCTTATTCCTTAAAATGATGGGTAATATATCAAAACATAGCATAAAAAGGTAATTTTGACCCAAATTTAGATTTTTTATGACACATACCGACGAAAATCGAATATTAATAGCGTCTCATGGATATGAATGTGTATGACTAGCACAAAAACCCTTATAATTCCACCCAAAAAATGTGAGGTTTGCCTTTAGATCTATAGGAATTCGGGTATCTAATTTTCTGATTAAAACCCAATATAGTTTTATAACATTTAGCTTGTTCGGTGTTAGGTATCGAATGCAGTCATATGTGTATATTCCGTCTTACGGAATGTGTACGTATGGTCTTTGTCGCCTTTTCTGGAACATTGGTATCGGTATTAAATTATATGAGTGTACGATGTACTATGAAAATTCTAGATACTTTTTTTGGATGCATCCGAGCCGCATAGTGATGTAATTACTAAGATTAACCCATGTTTTTAAACCTGTATTGTTATGATGGTCACACCTGACCATGTAATTAACTTTACCCATAACATTGACATGCTGACTTAATTTTTAGTGTAGGATACCCCTTGTATGGGATTGGCAAAAAAACCCGAACCCGACGGGGTAACCCGAAACCCGAAGTAATTGGGGCGGGGCGGGACATGCTTATCGGGTTACGGGGCGGGTTTGGGGCTTAAACGGGGATTTCTAATCGGGTTTGGGGCAAAAGTGGGGAATGACATCCCCGCCCCGCCCCACCCGATTAATATACACACATATAAAATATATGGTAGATTTATATAATATTTTTTGTTACTATTTAGTCATAAATAAGTACTTCTCTAAATATTGTTAATATTTGTTATCTTTGTAATATTGCAAAAAAACTTGTTATTATAGAACTTGTTTAATATCATATTTTTAAGATTTAACTTCTTTATAGTGGTAATTTAGCATATTATACATGTATGATTATTATCGTGAAACTTAATAAAACATGTTTGTAATTGATTATTAATAAGTTTTTAATTCTTCAAGTTATTGCTAACAGTCTAAAAATAATAATAATTGTGAAATGGTGCGGCTTTGGTCGAGAATTGCACACAAAGAGGACACCCCGATAAGATCCCCGATTAGTACGGGGCGGGTTTGGGGGAGCATTACGCCCCAACGGGGCGCCCCGATTAAATCCCCGACGGGGATCGGGGTGGGTTTGGGGAGAACTTTAGTAAGCGGGTTTGGGGATGGGGATGGGTAGCCCGCCCCAAACCCGCCCCGTACTAATCGGGGATCTTATCGGAGTGTCCTCTTTGTGTGCAATTCTCGACCAAAGCCGCACCATTTCATATTTTATTATTATTTGTAGACTCAGTTTGCAGCTAACTTGAAGAATTTAAAAACTTATGAATAATCAATTACAAACAATGTTTATTATGTTTCACGATAATTTATACATTGTTATAATGATTAATTACACTAATAAAGTAGTTAAATCTTAAAAATATGATATTAACAAGTTTCTATTAATAACAATTTGCATTATTACATAGATAATTATTACAATTTATAGAGAAGTTACTTATTTATTACGTAAATAGTAAAACTAAAAATTTATTAAATATTCATATATTTTTTATATGTGTAATATATTAATCGGGTTGGCGGCGGGGCGGGGGGTTGTCATTCCCACTTTCGCCCCAAAAACGATTAAAAATCCCCGTTTAAGACCCCAAACCGCCCCGTAACCCGATAGCATGGCCCGCCCGCCCTATTACTTCGGGTTTGTGTTACCCGTCGGGTTCGGGTTTTTTTGCCATTCCCTTATACTAGCGGGTATCCTACATTAAAATTAGCGCATGGCAAGGGCTATGGGATTATTACATGGTCGGTGTTTTACATCGTGACCATCATAACAATTAAACAGTTTAAAACATGGGGTATCTTTAGTAATCGCACTATGCGGTCTCGGGATGCATCACAAAAAAAGTTCTAGAATTTAATATACTATCGGTACACTCATATAATTTAATACCGATACCAATGTTCCAGAAAAGGCGACAAAGACCATACGTACACATCCGTAATGACGGAATATACACATATGACTGCATTCGAACCTTAACCGACAAGTAATATGTATAAACTATATGGTGGTATCGAAAATAGATACCAGAAATTCCTATAGATCTTTAAGGCGACCTCACATTTTTTTGGGTGGAATTCTAAGGGTTTTTGTGCTTGGTCATATAAATTCCTATCCATGAGACGCTTATTATATATTCGGTTTTCGTCGGTATGTGTCATAAAAAAATTATAATTTGGTCGTTAAAATACCCTTTTATGCTCTGTTTCGATTTATCAGTCACTATAATTTATATGGTTAAGCAAATGAACAATGAGGAATAGGTTTTAAGCTTATTTCACACTAGCAACTTAAGTTTTTGAACAATGCCTATTGTTTTATAGATGTTACCAGTCTTATGAACGAAGTATAAGGAAAAGAAAACAAGTAAAAACTCAGTACTTCCCTGGTTTGCTCTATAACAGGATTGAAACGCCGCCACCACCTTCATAACCCACAGCCACCACCACACCACAATCACCATCATCATCCCGTCTTCATCATCACCACCACACGAACCACCGTACCATCTCACCACAACCATCCTCACCATCACCAGCCACCACAAAGATGTGTTGGTTTGTCTTGGCACCACAAAAAGGGTGCGTTGGGTTTAATGGCAGCACCACGAGGGTGCGGTTAGTTTTACAAACCACCAGCCAGGGTAGCGTTTGGTTTACTCAGATCCACCGAGGGTGCATTGGTTTTAATAAGCACCACAGGGGTGAGTTCGGGTTCAAGCCACCAGCAAGGGTGCGTTCGGTTTAAGTGAAGCACCAAGGGTCCGTTTGGTTTCGCACCGCAGCGGGTGCGTTTGGTTTTGCACCACGTTGGGTGCGTTGTGGTTTATCAAAAACACCACGAAGGGTGTTGTTCGGTGGTTCAACAACAGCCCGTACAAGGGTGCGTGGTTGGCTGTGAAACGCACTAAGGTTGCGTTTGGTTTAGTAGAAAACAACTAGGTTTGTTTGGTTTAGGATATAGCAGATTAGGGTAGCGTTTGGTTTATGTAGATATTAATTAGGGTGCGTTTGGTTGGCTGTAAACAGCCATGAGGGTGTGTTTGGGTTGGCAGATTACACCCAAGGGGGTGTTTGGGTTTCGACACCGATTAGGGTGCGTTTAGATGTGATAGCCCCCAAAAGGGGTGCATTTGGCTTGCTTAAACCCGAAAAGGGTGTGGTTAGTTTTATAAATGGCAGCAAGGGCTGCGTTTGGTTGCGGTAATCACCAAACAGGGTGCGTTTGGTTTTCATACTCGCACAATGGTGTGTTTGGTTTAATGACAAAGCAAGGGGTGTGTTTGTTTCTGGTTATTAACACTAAATAGGGTGCGTTTGGTTGTGTAGAAACACCACAAAGGGGCGTTTGGTTTGACATAAACAGATTAGGGTGCGTTTGGCTGTTGATGAAACACCAAGGGGTGCGTTTGGTATAAGAAAACAGTCAAGGGTGTGTTTGGTTTGAACAGAAAACACAAGGGTGTGTTTGTTTATAGGGCTTCCACAGAAATGGGTGCGTTTGGTTTTGATAGAAAACGTATAGGTGCGTTTGGCTTAACAGAATTACAATAAGTGTGTGTTTGGTTGAGCAGGAAACCATTAGGGGTGCGTTTGGGTTTAGAGAAGACAACAAAGGGTTCCGTTTGGTTGGTTTAGCAGAAATATGCGCGTGTGGTTTAGCGAAACAACATAGGGTGAGTTTGGTTTACAAAAATGGACTAATAAATATATTTCAATATTTAATAATAAAACCGGATATAATGGTGGTTTAAATTGGTTAAATAAATGTAATATTTATTATTTGGTTTAGTTTAAATATATATATATATATATATTTAAAACGCGCACCTATTTTGTGGCGATAGAAGCTAATGAATCAGGTTGTAGGTGTGGGTTAGAGTTGGTGTTTCCAAGCTTGTCTTCTTCTTCTTGTCTTACGCCGGACTCATTAACTTAGGATTCTTAAGGCTGCTTGGGGTGGATTGTGATGGTGTTGATAGAGCTATGGATGTGGGCAAAGCATTGCGGGTCTTCAGTTGGGTAAGAACGAGCAGACAAAACTGGAGAAGTATTCAGTTTTGGTTCTTAACCATGTCGCTAGGTAGTGTGCCCGCTATTTGGTCGGTGATGGCCTTCAACACAGTGTCAATTTTGTTGGTCATCTCACCTTGCTGTCATTTGAAATCAGCTTCAAACTTGGACAACCTGGCGTCTTGAGATGCCATGAAGTTAGATACTAGTCCTTTTAGACTTGATTGATTGTTAAAGCTTTGAGGACGGTTGTTGAAGGAACAGTTTGGGATTGAACCGTTGGGTTGGAACCGGTTAGGTGGGTTTGAAAAATTATTTAGAGAATTTTAGGGTTGTCTCCACCTAAGGTTTGGGTAACTTCTCCATGATGGATTGTAGGTGTCACCAAGATTTTTTTGCTCGGGCTTGAAAGTATACCAGTTACCTCCCGCTTCATCGGTACGCAAGGATACGTAGTCAACAAAGGCTTATTCGGGGTTTTCCATGCAATACTGAGTGTCATAGGGACCACTGCAGATTTCACATGAGGTAGCGATTTTGTTCACTTGGGTAGGTTGTGTCGGAGCAAGATGAGCTTCCATCAAGCGTTGAACTTGATTTTCAAGCTCGATGAGGCGGCGGTCAGATGTACTCGGTACATCATGAGGTAAAGTGGTTGCCTTGACCGGCTTAGCAAAATCCCTTGGGTCGTTCCAACTTTCATTGTCATAGAGGGCGATGTCCTCTAATAATGCCCAGGATTCTTCGGTGTTTAGGTCACGAAGCTTACCACCAGCCGATTGGTCAATGGTTCGTCTTGTGACAGGATTGGCATGGTCATAAAAAATTTAGACTTGGACCCAAAGGTCTATGCCATGATGAGGGAATTTTTGGAGTAATCCCTTAAAACGAGTCCATGCTTCGGATAGAGATTCTCCATGATGTTGTTGGAAAATCAGGATATCGTTGTGGAGTTTTGTGGTCCTTCCCGGTGGAAAGAATTGAGCAAGGAAACGAGTAGTAAGATCCTCCTATGTGGTGATGGATCCTGCTGGAAGTCGTTAAAGCCAATTCCTAGCTTGATCGCGAAGGGAAAATTGAAATAAACGCAAGCGCATTCTTTCCTTATTGTCACCGTCAAGGTCAAGTGAGTCCACAAGTTTTAGGAAATCCTTGAGGTGTTGGTTTGGATCCTTGGACTGACGTTTATGGAATGAGCATCCGTTTTGCACCAACCGGATGGTGTCGGATCGAAGAGGTACCACAATGTTCCCTACGGGGAGCTCAATGGTATTCCTGTAGCCCTCGTGGCTAGGTTTGGAGTAGTCTCCTAGAGTACGGATAGGATTCTCATCTCCCATGGTGGTTGACGAGAGTGGGTTACGAAACAATTAACACAAAGAAAAGATAGACTACGAGAAAGCTAATATGCGGAAATTAAATCTCACTTGAAAGGATTCAAGCGAGTAGAACTAAGCTAAACTATGATCAAAACCTAACTATTCCCCGGGCAGCGGCACCAAAAACTTGATGTTCAGTTTTCGTAATGACTTCTTTACAAGAAGTTTTACAACTCCCTAGGCAGTGTACCTAATCGTTGTAGTGTAGTATAGGCAAGACTCGGGGGTTGTTATCGTTCTCTAGGGGAATAGGCTGGGAAGGCTTGATCACGGTCTAACAGAATTCTAAGGATTGAAGGGAGATTCTTTTTGTGTTTTTATGTTTATAGGAAAGCAGTAAAATCATATATTGGATAGGTGGTTTGGTTTTAGCTATTAAACTAAATATTATCTAAACTACTGGTGATAACAACATAATAAAAGACTATGTTTATTTAATCATATATTACTCCCTAGATTGCTTCTCCTAGTGTTGTTGCTTTGTCACTTGTGATAATCTATGTAATTATTTCCTAAGTCATGAACGAATTACACGAACCCGTCGTCTACTTAGTATTCCGTTAAGGCAACGCACAAGTAAGGTAGTATGAAGACTATTACAAGGCCCCTAAGAGTATCTTAAATGCATTTGAAATATATTAATAGTGGATCAACCATATAAGGAGCAAGGTAGTATGAAGATTGTTACCCGATGGTATCCTTTCTACACAATCATATTTTCCTAGACATATCAATAGCGATACAGACAAAAGCTGGTTTTCTAAGACCTAGCATGCATATTCATCACAAGAAGCAACACCACTAAGATCTACATCCTAGGTTTCATACAATCATAAATAAACACAATAGAAGGTTTAGCCAAGCATGTTAAAGATAAAGTAAGAACAAATAAGAATCACACAACAAGACATATTGAATGATTAAGATAGTCTTATGTATGATCCCGTATAACACTTCACTTCATATAACAAGCCACGAATCGAAGAAGAAAAGAGAAGAAGAAATGAAGGTTTTAGAGAGAGAAACAAGAGAGAGAGTTAAGAGAGAATATAGAAAAGGAAATGAGAAAGATATATTATAGTGAACTCTTGCTTACCTTTTCCAAAGAGGAAAAGGTATATATACCCTGACACTTTAAAGTGACATGCGGGATATTTGACTAGGACCCGGGCTCGGGTTTTGCTTGGGATTAAACCCGAAACATATACAGTAGTCCGTTTACCTTGTCTGTTCTTTCAAATGAGCCCAATCACGTGTAATTCTTCCAAAATGTCTTCCAAATGAGAAATACCTGAAAAGGAATGATTAAGTACCTATTTTGGGCATAAATGCATGATTTAGGGGGTTAAACGACCCCGAAAAAGTGTATAAAATGACACCTCATCATTTACATTTTGTTATTATCAAAACATTGAGAGGTCAAAAAATATAAATAACGTTTTTAGACATTATTTTTATTAACATCGTTCTTAGGGGAATTGTTTGGGAAGGCTCTGATCACGGTATAACAGGATTCTAGGTGGTTGAGAGTAGATATTTTTTATACTTTTATATTTTATAGAAAGCAGGAAAATGAGAGGTTGGTTTGATAAACTAATAACTAAACTAATTGGTAAACTAATCTACTGGTGATAACTTTATGATAATTAAATATATTTACTTAATCATGTATTACTTATCAGATTGTTTCTCCTAATCATGTTGCCTTGTCACACTTGTGATGTAATGTGTAAGTATTTCCTAAGTTATGAACGAATTACACTAATCTGTTGTCTATTTAATATTCCGTTAAGGCAAAGCACAAGTAAGGTAGTATGAAGACTATTATAAGGCCCTTAAGAGTATATTAAATGCGTGTGAAATACCTTAAGAGGGATCAACTATATAAGGGGCAAGGTAGTATGTAGACTGTTACCCTATGGTATCCTTTCTAATCACTCGCGTTTCCCTAGATGTGTTAACAGCGATACAAACAAAAGCTGGGTTTTTAAAGCCTAACGCGCACATTCATCAACAAGAAGCAACAGTAAAAGGATCTACAATCTGACTTTCATGCAATCATAAGCAAATACAAAGGAGATTTTAGCCTCACATGTTATAGATAAAGCAAGAAAATAAATCAATCACACAACACATAGACATATTGAATGATTAATGATAAATGATCTTACTCGATTAAAACATGGATAAAAGGACGTTACAATAGGGTTTTGAGGCCCTAAAGACGACCTTTAAAGCTGCTAAAAGGGCTAGGGTTCGTCTCCCTAAGTTATACAAAGTTATCCCAAAAGTTACACTCTAAAACCCTAAAAACGGTTTTGTATATATAGGCATATGGACGCGACGACGTCGCTTGATGCTTCTGACGCCGTCGCCACGTAGATGGTTCTAGATTCACTTTAAGTTGGCTATGTTGTGACGCCATCGCCAATATCCAGACACCGTCACCAGATAGATCACGACGACGTCGCTTTATGCTTGTGACGCCATCTCCACGCTCTGAGAACAATACTTTTTGGTGAATCTTGGTGCAAGTCTGTAATCTTGTCCGTTTCTTCTCCAAATGAGCTTAAGTCAAGTGTATTTCCTCCAAATGCCATCCAAGCGCTAAAAACCTGAAAACAAACGATTAAGCACATAATCTGGGCATATTTGCATGATTTAAGGGGGTTAAATGACCCCGAAATAGTGTATAAAATGACACCTGATCAAGACCACACATAGTGCAAGCAGTATGTTATTGTGCACGTTATCAAGCAAGACCAACTGAAAAACACCTCAAAGTGGTTAAACGGATCTTTCAATACTTGAGGGGTACCATTAACATGGGACTCTGGTATCTGAAGGATTCTGGCTTTGAACTAACAGCTTTTTCAGATGCCGACCATGTCGGATGTCTTGATATGCGCAAAATCAATTCTGAAGGAATACAATTCCTAGGTGATAAATTAGTCATCTGGATGTCAAAGAAGCAGGACTGCACTGCAATGTCATCAGCAAAGGCTGAGTACGTGACGTTATCTGCAAGTTGTGCTCAAGTAATGTGGATGAGGACACAACTTAAGTATTATGGCTTCAACTACAACAAAACACCATTGTATTGCGACTCTCGGTCAGCCATAGCAATCTCATGCAACCCCGTGCAGCACTCCCGTACCAAGCACATCCATACTTGATATCACTTTATCAAGGAACATGTTGAAAACGGTATAATTAAATTGTACTTTGTCAGAACTGAATACCAATTAGCTGATATGTTTACTAAATCCTTACCCGAAGATAGGTTTCATTATCTTGTCAAACGAATTGGTATGAGATGTTTGACTCTAGCAGAATTGGAGGTTTTGGCAAATGAATCTGCTTGATATATTCTTCAAACATCGACTTGTAAATATTTTTCAGAAAATCAAAATACAAAAATATAAAACCTATAAAAATAAATACAATAAATATAAAATTTCAAAAAGCAAATACAAAATCAGAAAAATAAAAAAAATTCAAAAAGAATCTTCTCGACATGTCTCTTGAAATCGATAACATTTACGTACCTAGAAATGTTGATTAACATCGACACGGGCGTGTAAATGAAGTTCGAGCAAGAGTTCAAATGCTTTCAAAACTTGTCATTTCTAATTTTTCTTTATGACTTGTAATTGCTCTCTAATTGCAACTCGGACCCGAACGACAAAGGAGAGTGTACGTTTCAGTGCACTTATCCTTAGCGTTAGAAAAGAAGTCTTCTAACATGATATTTTTCAAAATGCTGAACACAATTTTTTAAGAATTTCTCAATGACAATTCAAAATTTTTTAAAATTATGTGTTTAACATTTCATCCCTCATAAAGTTTTACAAGACAATTCTTTTACATTTGGTGTCATTTTTAAAATGAGTCAATGTTTGAGGGCGAATTTTTTGAAAAACAAAGTTTTAATGATTTTGGATACATCATAACATGACATTTTATGTATTCAAAACGTTACAAAAAATCTCTTAATAAAAAATCTGTAATAATAACGACTACTCAATAGATTGTATGTTATAAGATGATTTAGTGGTTGAGCACAATTTTTAAGAATTTTTCAATGACAATTCGTAATCTTCTAAAATTGTGTGCTCAACAATGCTAACCCTCAATTTTGTATTTTTTTACAACTTGGTATTATTTTTTTGGTGTCAAACATATGTAAAACTGAGGGGAAGCAAGAAGAAAAAGTTCCATATAATTCATGCTGACAATATTTTTTTCCACAGAATTTTCATGACAAATTTTAATCTCATGGTATTTCAAAGACTAAATGAATCAGTATTTAAAATAAGGGGAGAAATGTAATTAAAATGTGATTTTGAAAATAATAAGTGATCTAATCGACTCAAAGTGCTTGATACTCTTCGGAAAAGGTTTTATGGTTAAGATCTTATACCCAACAACATCTTAATTCACAATGTTTCAGAAGTCATAAGGTGGTTAGGTTAGGTACTAGTCCTATGATCTAACCAGAACCAGATGGATCTACCCAAGGACATTCCATAGATAGAATTAGAAGTCCTTAGGTATGATTGGATATGAATGAGAATAAGGGAAGAATGCCGACTAAGATTGAGCTAACACTGAAACAATCACAACAAGGTGTTAGTAATGACGTCTTGGTAAGCATTGAAGGGGTTGAAGAATAAAAAAGAAATGTAAGGATAAAGGGTCTAAAGAAAGAAGCCCTCCATACAACTTTAGGCAAAAACCGGGTCAATACATAATTTATCAGATTCACAAAGATGAATTCTGGTAAAGACAAGACATCATGGACCCAGTGATGCACTGCACAACCCTTCCTAGCCATTCAAGTTTCTCTTAAAAGATACTTGTTTCATTTGTCACGGAGATACACACGACTTCTATTGACTTTCTCATTCCGAGTTAGTTGATATTGAATAGGTGGCAGTCAACTCCAGCCTCCGATTACTAAAACCAAAACGCACTAATCGAGTCTAGAGCCAAAAGATCAATAAA
>BQNB010127493.1:0-19431 GCA_026074375.1 Tanacetum coccineum
TACATGATTTGTTTGGATACAAAATGACCACAAATGATCTAGTACAAAAAATGAAAATACGTCCTAGAGTCTATTAGCTGGGAGTTGCCCATAAAACTTAATAGACTATACAAGATAGCTATAGATGAAAAGTACAACTAACAGCTACTGTCGGTGTCCTCCACCGTATCAATCTGAGCTCTAGCCTCTAGTACATGGGTACGCATCATCTGTCTGACTGCATCATCCTCAGCTCTTTGGCGCTGCCACTCCATACGACTCATGTGAGTCTCTAGTGTCTCAAGTTGTGCTAATAATGCCCTGTTCCGAGCCTTGGAACTAAGGTAAGCCTGGCGTACCTCATGTAACTCTGTCTCTTAAGCAGTCCTCTGGCCTCTCATTACATCAATCTAGAGTCTAATGTCTCTGTGGTCAGTCCGAGCATCATGTAGTTGTGTATAGAAATCCTCACTCTCTTGCTTGCGAATTTGTTCCTGGTAGTTGACCCTCAAGTTGACTTCCTCGATAGAAGTCATCATCCTATGCTCAGAAGCATGTAAAGCTCTAACATAACCAACGTCATCTTCTCTGTCAGCAGCTCTAGCAATAGTTCAGGCATCATGATCAGGACTACGAATCAAACCCTGTCCTACCTCAATAGTATCAACAAAATCATACTGACCCTTAGGTGGTCTAGCAGCAACAGCTGCAGAACTCTCTGCCACATCACACCCAGGTAGGGGAGTAGTAAGTACAAATCTCCTCTGAGGTGGCATGTCCTCCTCGGGGATGTCATCTCTTATACAGATCATGGCTGCCCTATGACCTAATGGTGCCTGATCATAGGCATGGCTGGTGGGTGGTATAGGTGCGACAATATGCTTAGCAATACGTGCCTCCATGGACATAGGTGACTCAAGTCTGATAGTCTTCCGTGCCCTACAGAGACGTGTCTGAGAAAAAGGGACCCTAGTCTGAGGTGATCTAGGTTAGGTGCAGACTCATCAGTCTCAAATGCCTCTGTATCTCTAGCTGAGGGAATAGGGTTAACAACAGGTACCATCAGCCGGAGCTAGGTGCTTCTCCTCCTCCTCATCCATAATAGGTTCCTCATCCTCATCATGTGTATCATCATCGTCGCCGTCCTCCTCAGGCTCATGCTCCTCACTAGGATCCTCCTCGGGATCCTCATCGTTAACCTCCTCGCCATCCTCGGGCTCATCTGGATAATCAATAGAATCCTCATCAGTATCCTCCTCCATCGAATCCGAGTCAGCAATGTATCCAGGTGACTCAGCAGTCGGTGAAGCATAATTAGCATAAGGCTGATCCTTGACCTGAATGTCATCGTCTGATGGTGCATAGTACTTTGGGTGCTCTGGATCCGGAACATATACTGGTACATGCTCATCCAACTCTATGGGGTCAGGTACATAAGCAGGTGACAGTGGGTGTGCCTGCCCCTGTTGGGCCACTTCCTCGTAGGGGTCCATCTCTGGAAGCTTGTTAGCCTTCATGAGTGGAATACCCTATGATGATGGTCCATTTGAATCAGAAGATACAGACGTATAGGTAACGGCGGACGACGCGTTGTCTGATGACATGGCAAATCTGTAACCATAATATAAACTTGTATAAGTATATTATATAAGACCCTCAGTAATATATGTAATGTAATATAAACACGTATATAGCCTATGTAAGCACTTAGTATACTCAAGATCCTGTTTTTTTGGTTACCGAACCGTTTATTAGTTGTAAAGATAGATTTGGGTTGTATTCTCTAACTGGCCAATAAGTAAAATGATGTTTCTAGCAAAGATGGAAACAGGTGAATGGACCGAAAGTTGCCCAAAATATATATATATATCTAATGCATAAATCGATAAACTTCATTAGTCTTTTTTATACAAAAGTGGCTTTTGCTATTTTCACACATTTAGTTGGCAGCCAAACATTCACGATCACGCAGTTATAGTTCTACATCTCATCCTACATTGCGAAGCGTTTTTTTAACAGAAAGGGAGGATGTGAAAAGTGGTGTTCAAAAGTTTAGAATTTTGTCAAATACGCTAAATCATAAATTCAGTATTAAATCGACTATCAAAATTATATTGTAAATTATTCTTTAACATAGGTGACACATTGTGAGGCGTATTAGATTCTTCCCGCAGCAAACGCGGGTCTACATCCTCATTGGCAAACAATCCATAGGTTTATAATAAGTAGACTACCCTTTCATTTTTAGGCTATTTAGGAAACTCTTTTATAATAATAAGCTTAGCAAACTACAAATCTATATATTGATAAAAAAAACAATAGCCACAAACTGTATTAACGAAATGCACTAAGCTCAATGACACTAAAAAGTACGACGGATTCTCATTATAGGTTGCTCCGCTACCGAAGGAATCCACCATGGATACTACACAAAGTAACACCGTAAAAACATATGCAAAATGACAGCTTACCATGACAAATACATTAGAACTTGCAGTCAAATTCAAGCAAGCACCACCAGCTTTTAGTGACATACAAAATGCCATAGATTAGCTTTCTAAATCGAAATAGTGAAATCGTTTAGCTTAAATTCAAGAGTGTGTAACCAGGGAAAAGGTCATCCGACCCGCTGTGGCTGCAAACACAACTCTCATGGTGCTGCTTGCCAACATATAGGTCATTTTCACCCATGGTGATCCAGCAAGCAATTAAAGCTAGAATCTATAAACGCACGGTAGTTAAAATACTATCTTTATTGCCAATGTGAGCCGACACAATGCATATAGAGCGAATAACCACGTTAAGAGTTATGTTCATAAATAAAGCCAAATGGCAGTAGTGCCATGAAAATGCATGACCCGCCAACAACCATAACTTTTAAATTTAGTGTTTTTTTACAATATGTATGCCATGGTTGCAAGCCCACCAAGCTTGCCACGCTGCGATACAAACCATCTCATCCTTGCCTGAATCTACTGTAACACGTGCCAAACACCCAAACATCTATGCATTCTAAAGACATGTGGGGATGGGTGAGACGTTATAGCCAATGTCGCACAAAAGGTTATTCGAGCCCACCATGGCTGCAAACACTTTTTTTATTATGTTGCCCCGCCAAGATACGGGTCGTTTTCACCCACAAATGGATATCTGATCCCACCATGGCTTAAAACACTTTTTCTAACGTGTCACAACACCAACATACGCTGGTCGCTTTCACCCATGGTGTTCTAGCAAGTTATTAGAGCTTCAAAATAATGAACAGACAAAACTTATACCATCTTCATCGAAATTAACCCAACAATTTCATATTTTAACCAATATACCACTGTTGAGCAGCCGTATGCTCAACAAACTTGCCCCGCTAAAGTGCGAATAGTAGCAGGTTAAACTGAACCTACCCAGTTTCATCACAACATCATTTGTAACAAACACATGCAACCTCAAACCTCTTACAATCAAAATAAAAACCATAGCCACGTAAAGAATCAAAGAATCCCGTCAAGGCTTATCACAACAACCTATTACAATAAAACCAAACATATCAAACAAAGACCAAAAAAGTGGCAACAATATGTTGCAAGTTGCAAAGATGATCAGTATTTAATAAAACCAACTCCCTAATTTGATCTACTAAACCAAATCCCTAAATTGATCATTTTTTAACATATACTTAAACATCTAATCATCTAAAATTTTAGAAACATAACATAACCAAATAGAAACGTTGCCTCAACAAAAACTGAAAAAAACCACTGCCAATCTTTTCTAGAATACAATTAATTGAAATTACTTACATGCAATTTAAATGTGTTGGCAAGAAACTGATCACCCACCACAACCCACCTCTATATCTCTGCTGCGACCTCACCGACCCTGGCCTTAATTTATCTGTTATAACTTTTGTGTGTCGGGGTCGTTAATAGGGTCAAAAAGGGGTTGAAAGATGGGTGTTGCTCGTGGGTAGACCTGACTGGTTGCACACCAGGTGTTCGACAGTTTGTCGACACCAGTGACGAACAGCCAAGTACACACTTGATTTGTGAGCAGGTTACTAAATGAAAAAGGGTGGTTTTTATTCCAAATTAAAGGTGGCACTTCAGGCTTTATTTAACATAATTTAGTTCGTTATTTCATTTAGTAAATTTGTCACAATAATTCAAGGAAAAGGGCTCGCTGGCTGTTGTACAACAGGGGTAAAGTGGCAGTTTTGCACGTCTAACTTTGAGACCTTCTAACATCTTATTTACTTGACAAAATTTAGTGGTTCCAGGGGCAAAGTAACTATTATATGTCCTATTTATGAACTAATTAAAGTGTCGATTTTTATGACCATTCCTAGAGGTCAAATAATGCATTCAAAATTACATGGGTGGGCTGCGTTTTATAACCTCATGACATAGGCGTTTTTCTTTCTTACTAACTAATGAGCCCAAGTTTTCGAATGGCAGTTTTCCTAAGCCTATTACATTCGCATAGACATGGCCTAAGCTATTAGTCCCTTAATAATTTACATAGCATGTTACTGGTTTAATTGACGAACATAAGAATGTATACAAAAAAAGATGGTTTTCTTTCTTAATAAGTTTTAAGCACACACTATGGAAACAAGGATAGCATATCATAGAGGAGTAAAATAAAAGTGATTGCTCACAGCAAAACGTAAGGATGAATACGTGAAGAACTTGACCTAACGAAAAAACCTTAAATCACTTAAAAACCCCACGTAACCCAAACCAATGATTTTTCACCATCGTTTACACTCCTATGATCACGAACGCACCCCTTCTTGCTGCCTTAACGAGGACGTCCAACAAAGAAACGAAACACCCATGAACCTAGTTAGGGTTTTCTTGGAGTTTTATGGTTTTAAAGGAAATAAAGGTGTGAGGGTTGTGGGCGTGTGTCGAATAACAGAAGTAGAGCACAAGGGAAAACAAAGATGAGGAGAGGGTATGATGAATATTGAAGTTGTGTTTTGTTCTCTGTGTTTGCAAGTCTTCTTATACCTACAAAGGATGCAGGCATAATGATTTCCTTTTGAAGTCACATTTAATTGTTAACCCAATTAGGGTAAGGATTTCTTAGGACTTATACATGGTCAAAGTATAGTATATAAAAGGGGAGTACTGTTGGATGCGTGGAATCAAAACCAAGAGAGTAACAGCTAGATTATCACGAGAGTTTGTGGGTTTTGTAAAAAGAGGCATTGGGTTTTATTTGTGGGTAAAAGAGTTGAGTTAGGGATATATTTGTTTGTTAAAATCTTATCTTCTTTGGAAATGTTACTGGTTCGAAGGGTTGGGAAAATACACGAGTTATATGTCTAGTTTTTTAGGAGTACATGGGCTTTTATTTTAAGTTTTATCTAGACTCCCAATTCATAGAAGTTAAAATTTTGGTGTATGTTGTTTTGAATGGATTTACCTTGATAAAATTAAATGGACACGATCGTATAACTTTTCTTGTCGTGATATAGATTAAATAATGCATATGAGGGGATCGTGTAAGGTCTTAATGAGTTTAGTTGACGTTTCTAGCTAAACGTTGAATTTTTGTGCCTACGCGATTTAACTAATGCATTTTAGATGCATAGCTACGCGAAATAAGCTAAAATCTAAAAAAAAAATTAAATAATGGAAACTCAGAGTCGTAACATGACCTGAAATCACGGGGTGTTATAAATAAAAGCTAGAAAAATGACTTATAAAGTGACAGACTAAGCTAATCTTTTTTTTGGCTTTTTAAGATTTAGGACAGATTTTAATCTTAAAAACAAGACTCAATAAGCAAATTAAAAACTAAAAACTAATGATAGATAAAGACCATGACTTATTAAACACATATAAACTAATTTTAAGCTTAATCAAACACTTAATAAGCTAAAAATCTAGGACCAAACAGACTGGCATTACCATCTGCCATATGTTGTTTTGGCACTTAAATGGCTAATGCAAATGAACTTTATAGGACTCAAAAATGGTCTTGGCCTTATTAAAACATAAAACAGATTGACCTCTTAACACAATAAGCTAATTAAAACTAAACTTATTCTAAATTAAGCTAAGAAATGCTCCTAAACAGTTTGCACTATAAGACTCTAAAAGACAAGTTATCATACTTCAAATCTCTTGACAGATTTTGAACAAGAGGACTTAAAAGGCTTACCCTAAGCTAAAAGATTTCAAAAACAAGTTCACTTTGATGCATATGGACCAAATTAAACTCAATAACTATTCCTTCAATGCATACATATGAAATTTAACAAATAAGCTATTATAACAACCTTAATTCTATCAGACTTAAGTTTCAACCTATAAACCTTAACAAAACATAACCTAAGCTTATGAAGACTAGTTCAAAGACCAAAGAAAGATAGTTTTACCCTTAGGTAATTAATTTAAGTCTTTTTTAAAGTTTGTAATAATAATTTCAAACAAGGGTAATATAGTAAACTTGATCAAACTTCCCTATCTATTTTTAGTAGTGGACAATTAAATCAGGACATCTCAAAAAGGAAACGTGGACAATAAAATGGGACGGAGGGAGTATATGATTCAACATACAATGTCGGTATATGTGTTTAATTAGATATGTGTTTATTAAATATGTGTTTAGTTACGTTTACACAACACATAATATCAGCAAGCGCATAAGGAGCCGTGAATGGGTTAAAAAGCCATGGGTTGTGTCAGTGTATGTACAAGTACATTTTGGTAAAATGAAAAATTAGGGTCTAGATTGATAAATAGGTTGTATTTTTTGTCTATATAAGTAACTAAGTATGTTTGCCCGCGCTCCGCTGCGAGACTTTTAGCGGGCGTCGGTCTGGGTTAGCCGTTTGTACGGTTGTCGTTTCGGGTGTCACTGTTACGTGGTGTATGCTCAGAGGGATGCAATCAAGTTAAAGCAACAGAAGAGATTGAAAGCCTCCAACTGATCTTGTATTACGAAAGAACTCATAGCAGTTACCAACTTTCCACTTTTGTTTATGCTCCTGCAATGCAAAAAAACAATACAATTCTATCAAAAGTGTGAAACAAAAAAAGGTACATCACGAAATTATCAAAGACAGTAGCCTCCCATAGCAATTCTTATCCTTTTTTACAATGAAGGGTGTTTCGATGTGTGCCTAAAGTAGATACTATCATTTGAAGTCGAAATAATAGGTCTTGAGTGCTTAGGCAAGATTGATTCTAATTCTTCTTACAGTATTAGTTATTTAATATCACCTTAACTTTATTGCTTCAATTTAATCCTTTTGTTTTTCTTCACTTTTATAGTTTTCTTTTTTAATATACATCATGTAAGTATTTGTGCAAGTCTGCAACTTATAGTCCTAAAAATCACAACTTAAAGTGAAGGCAACATAAGATGAAAAAGAAAAGAATATATACATTATTTTCTTCCAAACACTGATAATCGACAATGCTAACATATAAGTTAATCATGAGTCATTTACTTAAGAGTAAATTGCAAAAAGCGTCCATGTGGTACATTCAAATTCTAGACCTATTCCTTATCTTTTCGAAAGTGCATGCATCGTCAACTTTTTAGAATATTATTTGCGTATTGCTAAAAATTTATAAAAGCCTTTGAACAATAAATCTAACCTTGTTCTTATGATCCTTATTTTTAAGCTGATGAGGAGAAAAAGTGCAAGCCCCATTGAACAACTGATCTCCAAGATCTTCTAATTGGTTTTTGAGTTGTGAAGGCTCTAAGTTAAAGGATTTGGTTTGCTTCATCAATATTACATCCGGCCCTCCTATGCTTATTCTAACAATTATGTGAGTCCCGTATTTTTCAATGAATCTTCCATGCTCACATAAGTTACTCGTCAATAAACACAAAATAGTAACCGGACCTTATGAGGTTTATGCTATACTTGCAAATCACACATCATTACTGCCACCTACTCCTTTCCACCATCCTTAGCAGAATCCCAGAAAGGTTTGCAGCATGGTGAAAGAAGAAATCGCAGGCTCGTTCAAGAACAACCATATTAGCTGCAACGAACATTGCTTGATTAACCCCGCTAATTGAAGTGCTAATAAGCTTTATAAGTGCGTCGTCCAAGATTTATCTCGTCGTCACTCGAAGTGTATTGACCGTCACTGATATCTTCCTCACCACTCTCATCTTCTTCGGCAACAGATTTTCCATTGTTCTTCATGTAACGTTCACAGTACTCTTCATGGACAAACAGAAAGAAAAAATTAGAATAAGATTAAAACACAAGAATGTGCCCAACGTGTCGAAAGTTTTCAAAATGTATCTCTAATGCATAAAACCTTGCATATCACTATTCATTTATAAGATTATTTCCGTAATAATGATAATTCTGAAGAAAAAAAATCAGTTTCCTGGTCCGCCTAGCCAGAACCATAAGAAAAATTACACCTAAGACTTTGTACTGGCAGCACTAACTATAATACTAACAGTACTAATGACTTAGACTGTTTTCTCTAATCTTCAGCAGCAGCACAAACTTGAACCATCAACATTAATTTCCAAAACTAACAGTAGTAACTTCAGAAGTCTTTAATTCCCAACATATGGTGATGCTCATCTTTATCTATACTCTTTAAAATAAAGCTAGGTAAAATATCAAATAGCCTTTAGAATTTTTTTATAACGTATAAGAAAAGTTATTAAAATAAATATATTTTGTTAAAAAGTTATTTAAGATAATTCAGTTAAATTTATAAAACTCAACTAAAAAGGGTTGTTTAAAAAATAGACATATATAGAAGTGTCCTTTTTGGTCATTTTACATAATAAGTCACAAAATAATCTGATTTGCCAAACACTTAGAAAACCGATTATCTGATTATTGCGATATCAAACAGCATAATCAAATCCAAGCACTAACTATAATATTAACAGTACTAATGACTTAGACTGTTTTCTCTAATCTTCAGCAACAGCACAAACTTGAACCAACAACATTAACTTCCAAAACTAACAATAGTAACTTCAGAAGTCTTTAATTCCCAACATATGGTGATGCTCATCTTTATCTATACTCTTTAAAATAAAGCTAGGTAAAATATCAAATAGCCTTTAGGATTTTTTTATAACGTATAAGAAAAGTTATTAAAATAAATATATTTTGTTAAAAGGTTATTTAAGATAATTCAGTTAAATTTATAAAACTCAACTAAAAAGAGTTGTTTAAAAAATAGTCATATATAGAAGTGTCCTTTTTGGTCATTTTACATTATAAGTCACAAAATAATATGATTTGCCAAACACTCAAAAAATCGATTATCTGATTATTGCGATATCAAATAGCATAATCAAATCCAAACACTACATTTTCAAACCACGTTTTGTTACAACTGATTATATGATTATGCGTTTTCAAAACGAATAATCTATTTTGAATAAGCAATCCCAAACACCCCCATAATAGTATTTAGAAATTCTTTTTGAAATACAAAAAGTGTGTTTTTAAATATTTTTTTTTGGTAACATTGGTTTCCGTTCATTAGGCTGACCAATCCACGAGGTTTGAACCCACCGCCACACAGACTCAAACCAAGTAAACCCTTCTCTTTTCACGCGGTTGATGTAGCCACTTTAGAGTTGTTTTTAAAATTAATATAAGTTTTTTAAAGTGGGTATAAGATGTCCTAGTTTACTAAGGTACCTTTGTTTCGTCCTAAGGTTGAGTACCAAAGTCACAATCTGAGCCCAAAACTCTGACCACGCAAACGATACCTGCTAAAATAACCTTTATTTTTCTAAGTGTGAAAACTGTCTTAGCGAGACGCATACTTTTAGCCCATTTTAACCCGTTAAACGACTTCGTTGGACAAAACTTAAAAGATGAAAGTTATAGACGTCCTATCCGAGATGTCAAATGTATTTTTTACTTTTCATTATCATTAACTAACAAATTCGTAATTAAATTGTAAAACACCAATTCATCAAATATTAAAACTAAACTTTACTTACCCTTAACTCAATTTGTTAAACGTCAACATTTCGTCTAATTATTTGACACACTTAGAGACTAAACCAAGGGCTGATCTAAACTAATATTTTAGAGTATAAGTGATCTAGTTTCCTAAAAGTCCAAAGACGTAAATTACGTACTTGTACTTTGACCACGTTGACCCAATAAAGTTGACCATCTTAACTTGAGAAATTGTTTTCAAACATCGTTATTTTAAATGGAGCTCAAGCGCACACTAGGGACGAGATTGCAAGTATTTAGCTTATTATTTTTCCGTTTAGTAAATATGTATTATTTTTCCATAGGTTGCGGATAAAGTTTTTTGCATCGTTTTCGTGCCACTACCTTGCTATTATGTTATCATTACTTGATGTGATTTTATAGTCCTTACTTTTATACCTCTTTCAATCATTTATCAAATTTCAGGGATGAGAACATGTTTGTTTTACAAAATAGATGCAAGTATATTTTAAATTCAAATATTACGAGTTTGCCTAAGTAGCTATAACCCACTATGCCTATAATCATGAACTGTCAATTGCATAGATTTAATTGTTAATTGCATTATGTGAGCGCGAATATTATAAATAGATCTATTTGGGATTAACATCCCCGTTAAGGAAAGTAGCACTTGTTAGTTTACCGGTTGGTCAGAAACGACGAATGTATACCATTTGAAATCATTAATGATTTCGGGTTGAACATCCTACATTAGGCCACCATCATTCATGTGTATTTGATTAAATATATTGTTTTAGATTCAGTGTTATGAGCTTTAGTGTATTTCGGTAATACATTTTTGTGATACTTGCTATTTGTTACTTTATTACAGGGAGAAATCTTGATATAGCTTCATTAAAATTTATAAACCTATAAATTCTATCCTCATTAATGTTCGACAGTTTAAACATGTTTTCTCAGGTCAATAAGGTGCAAGTCATGGATACATTGGATGATCGTATTTTGAAGTCATATTATCATAAAGATTTGCGTGCATTACATTTTGGAATATTGTTATGTTGTGAAATCTTTACTTTTCCAAGTTAAACAAGTTAAGCCTATGGGCTTTTGTAATGAACCATTTATGAAATCCAATGTATCGGTTTTAAAACGACTCTTATAGAGGTCGTTCTCATATCTTGTGCTATTGATCTATGAAGTAATACCCCGGAACATCATATTCCGCTGTGGCCCAATTTAGGGGTGTTACAGATTGGTACCAGAGCCAAGGTTATAGAGAACCAAGTCAAATGTTTTTACTTGGTCTATAACCGTCTTTCAAACATTAAGTCATTCAAAAGTTTTTAAGGGACATACATACATTACTTATTTGCATCTAGTATACATGCTTACATGTCATGCACCATTTTAGCATTATATGTTTTTAATCAATCTTTAGAGTAAGTATGTACCTTAGAGTCTGAACTTGATGAGCCTTGAGATGTACAGGCCATTAGAGCAAAGTTTGTGAGTCCTTCTTCAGCTTGAAAGCTCCAATCATAACCACCTATCCCATCTTGAACAACCAAGGCATTTGCAGGATTCTCCACTGGTACAATCCTTCTTGGAGCATCTCTATTTCTATTCTCCTAATTCCTTGGTGCCCTGCATTCTCTAGCAAAGTGACCTCTCCTGTAGCAGTTGTAACATTCAGAACTCTTGGTCTTAATGCAAAGCCACATTTGTTTATTTGCACATTCGAAATTTCAAATTCCGTCATGTCTTCTTTAAGAATTCTTCACCTCATGGTAAGCGATGGCCACCTGCACATTTGAGATCTATTTGATCCTTCAAGACTCATTTTTCCGTAGTCTAAATCTGCTCCAGATCTTCATTGTCTAATTGTGGACTATTAGATTGATTAGCAAAGAAGGAAAACATGACATCATTAACATAAGTTGAGGAAGAAGCTTGTCCTTGAGAACTAGCAGTAGAAACTTCATGAGCAGTATTAAACTGTTTCAGTTTAGTACTGCTAGTGTTTTCGTAAAGATACAAAAAGCCACATTCTGAGAGTTTGAGCTTGAGCTTGATTGGCCTTTAATCTCAGCTTCATACACCTTCAAATTGTTGTACAAATCATCCATGCTCATTGTATCTAGATCAGATTTCTTTCTCATGATTAAAGCAATATTATTTCAAGCTGATGGTAGACTTCTCAGCAACTTCAGATTTGCGTCTTCCTGGGAGAGATAACTTCCCAATGAATTTCCAATGGTTGATGAGGTTCTGACAACATATCAATAGGTTTTTATCCGTACTTCAAGATATTGATGCTGGTAAAATTCTAATATTATTGACTGCTCAGAAAATTGTTCGTTTGCATTTTTCTTTGATTATTTTATTGCCTCACAAACCCGGTCTTGATTGCTTCCCATAGGTCTTTGTAATCCTTAAATTCAGAGAACTTCAATAGGTGCTACATCAGGAATGGCCAACAACAGAGTGCTTTTTGCTTTCAATTCATTCTTTTTGCACAACTTTTGTTCTGTAGTTTTTGGAGGAATAAGACTTTAGCACTTGATGATGCAACAGACAGGTGCATCACTATTCACACTAACCTCCCAAGAGATTAATCTGTGGGAGTATAGATTTGGCTCCATTCTCTTTTGCTCCTTAGGACCATAGGTCTTTATTTTGAGTATAGGATGTTTTAGTGCCAGACACTTGTTTAGGTTAGATTGACTGTGATTCCATCTTCTCTTTGATTATGAGATCTTGTGTAGATATAGTGTTCTTATTATTTAGAGTTTCTCAACAAGCTCTGATACCACTTGTTGAATACTTCATGATAAGATCTTACTTAGCATGTTAAAGCATTAGTTATCCTTGGATAGAGTCTAGAAACATATAGAAGAAACTAAGCATTAAAAATATCACAAAATATTGCGCGCGCGAATCTAGTTTGCAATAATAAGAAGAACAATGAAACAGTAAAAACAAGATCTAAACTTTCAATATATTAAGTACTATTTTGAGTTACAAAATAGCTTATGCAACAGTTTTAAAAGATAAAATGAATTGAACTTAAATTAATCATGCTAAAACCTCTTAACCCAAACACTCCTTTAAACTTTGCAAATCAAACTTTAAGCTAAATCAGAACCAATTAAACTGTAAAAAGTGAAAACAAATTAAAATCAAAGGTTACACAGGCAAATAAGCAACTACTTAAGGAAAAATAAGCATTTAATTGATGTGCTACTCTAATAAGCTGAATAAACTAATATAGGGGCAGATTTTAAAAGAACTCAAACTAAACACTTAAAAGCTATAAGCTAGGCACAATAAGCTAAACTAAGGCAAAATAACCACAAATAAGCAATAATTAGCACTAAATAAGCAGATTTAAAGTGCTGATGAATTAATGCAAATAAGATTAAAAATGGCAAAATGGACTTACATTGATCCCTTGCTCAAAACAGGGATAACAAATGCTCAAAAGAGCTTATCAACAAGCTCTAGCTTGTTTGCACAAGCTAGTGGGGTCCAATAAGCCCATCCCAATCTGGCTTATCTTCCAAGTTAAGCATAGGTAAAGGATTCTAAGATGTGATTTAAGTAAATTAAAGAAGTAGCTTATCTAGTTTAATTATGAGAAAACTAAGCTGAATAATAGGTAGCTTAATTCGTAAAAAGAGCTTATGTAACTTCTAAAACCATGATTAAGCTAATTACCAAAGAGCTAAAATAGAAATGTAAAGATAGAATTTTAAGAGAACTGAATTTTATTGAATTGAAAAGGATTACAATGATTGAAAATGAAAATTACAATATTTAAATGACAATAAGCTAGAAAATTAAGCTATAAGCTACACTACTCCTAAACTAATCCTACACTAGATGCTTTCAACTGTGTGATTACAAGCCTATTTATAGTGAGGGAAAGATCCTTTTAGAGCCTGAGGACGCTCTCTATTCCATCAATCTTAGCCCTTAGATCCAATCTTCATAGTCTGAGCCCTTGATTATAAGCCACGTCTCATCCACCAATCATATAGCTCCGGATTGCCAGCGTGCCAATGAGGTATCAGGGTTGTCAGGTTCTTTTAGAAGCTCATTAAGCGTGGGGTGAAGAGGTGATTTACCCTGGTTCGTTTTCGTTGTGTAAAAGTGATGAGGGAAAGTGGGAAAGCGAAGCACATTAATTTTGACTGTGTTTATTCTATTCGTTTGACTTGGGACAAAGGAGTGTGAACTTGGGCTTATAAATTGGGCCAGGGGTTAAGTATAAGGGTTAATGGATTGGATTATGGGATAAAGGCTTATAATTAATGGGTTTAGGCTTTTGGTTTTATAGTATATATCTTAATAGGCTGACCCGGCCCATTACGTGGGTACAGGTCGGCTCATTTAAAGATGTATATGCCTTCGGCTTTGATTTCTCAAACTCTTCCAATCTCGTGCTTGGTTTTGTTCTTTTTGCTTCGTTTTTCGTCCTTTTGCTAAATATCCGGTACCTGCAAGACATAATTCACAAAATACATACATACAATGCATTTTTTATGTATTATTGGTCTTTTTTAGCTCATTTTATTAGGTAAAAGATATGTGTATTTAAGCATATACCAAGCAACGAATCTCGATCCAAGCTTTTGATACAAACATACATTGTTTAGCGCTTATCGTTTTTCCATTCTAAAATTGCATATATGTTTATTGCAGATTTATGCATGTTTTTGCGACCTAAAATGATAGTTTGCAAATAACTCAAATGCAACTATTGTCATGGTGGTTCATTTTTTACCTGTACCCACGGTCATGTTAGCTGCATTAATGGTTGTTGGATTATAAAGAATGTTGCTACATGCCAAACACCAATGCATTATTTTCAGTCGCATGACGTTATTGTGTGTGCAAGCTGGTGTATCTGCTCTTGGTGCTGTCGTGGCCACACAAAGCAATGGGGACTCTTTGTGTGATGAATAATCCAATATTTAGAAAGGTACTTCTTTTTAAAAAAATATCTTTCAATTTTCATATTTTTCATTACTAAGAATACTTTTCACTGATGTTGGTTTTCTTTTGTGAAGACAATTGGCCAGGAATACGATGACGTCCAAGCTCAAAACCAACAGCCTTTGCAGCACCTTTTGAAGGTAGTTTGAGTGAAACTTATTTTTTTTTGGGTAAACGGTTATTGAATTTCATTGTCAAACTTAACTTTATGTGTGGACTCCCTACTTTTCAGAGACAATGCCAGCTGGTCAAATGAGTCATGAGAATTCTTTGAAATGAAAAGCCATAACAAAGGATGTTGATAATGTCTTTGAGGCATATTCTGTCATTTGCGCAAGAAAACGTTGCCTCAACAAAAACTAAAAAAAACCACTTCCAATCTTTTCTAGAATACAATTAATCGAAATTACTTACATGCAATTTAAATATGTTGGCAAGAAACTGACCACCCACCACAACCCACCTATATATCTCTGTTGCGACCTCACCGACCCTCTCTATCTATTGAAAGACAGAATGACAACAAAAGGAAGGATGATGATTCATCAAGAAACAATCAACAACCTCACAAGAAACAAAATATAGCTAGGGCATACACTGCTGGCCCTGGTGAAACAAAGGCTTATACTGGAACTCTACCTCTATGCACCAAGTGCAATTACCACCACATCGGGCAACATGCACCCAAATGTGGAAACTGCAAGAGGTATGGTCATGCTACCAATGATTGTCGGGTCAATACCAACAACAACAACAACAATAACAACAATGTTGATCCCTAACCTAGATTGATTCCTTAGGTTATCTAAGGTTTAATTACCTTGGATAAATCCAAAATAACTTGTTGTAGAAACTTTGTGTGTATATTAAAGTGTATGCGGAATCTACACCTTAATACTCTAGAAGTAATATCAATGGAACAGTAACTATGAATCAATGAACACAAGATGTAACAAAATGCTTCAATATTATTAATGATAATAATACGAGTACTCTATCTTAGTACTAGGGTTTACAACCTTGAAGCTTACAAGACTTTTAATCTCTGGATCTGTGTATGTGTGTTTGTGAATGTGAGAGATATGATGAATATGATCGATATCAACTAATGCCCTAGAGCCTCCTTTTATAGACTAAGGAGTCCTAGTCGGCTTACAATACATTATTCACACACACAATCTCTAAATCAAAGTGGGGAGGAGGAAAGAGTGGTAAGGATCTATAGGATCCAATGATCCAAACACCCCTTCTCACCACCATGTCACCACCATGCTACCACCACTCTCCACCATGAAATACCACTGATCCACCACCATATCTAGACCACATTCTATCTATTTCCAGATCAACACTTTCCAATTTTGAATTCTTAGAGGATTTACCACCATATTCTCTTAAGATCATCACAAAAACCTTTTTACCAAACACTCCATTTGGTGATATGTTGCGGATTTCTAGGATGTTCATAGTATATTCCATGGTCTATTTTAGTTGCATTTGTTGTTGGTATGGATCATGAATACTAGTTTTGGGTTGATGGTTGTTGTAGTCGAAATATTAGTATTGTTACTTTGCTTCTTATATGTGAAACATGAATAATATTTGAATGATTTTGCTATGATTTATGAATATACATGTTTATGAATTCGATGTTATTTTACTTGGATCACTTGTTTATATTTTGATATATCTTGCAATTGTAATTAGGCGAAAGGTTTAATTGCCTTGATTATATTTGAATCAGTTGGCCAAATGAATCAAATCATGCTTGTGAGAATGGTGTGGTAAACTTGAATAAACAACTAAGTGAACGATTGTTTATAGTCTTTTCCTTATGTTGGACCGAAAGGGTGGGAGAATTCATATTTATGCATATTTATATAAAACCATCATCTTATGCATAGTGATATGTAGTATATAGGCCCGTAAGGATTCTATGTTATCATTGGTAGATATGCTTGTTATTATGATTACCCATCATATATGACTTGTATGCTTTGTTTATATAAAGTCTTACTCTATCTATATCTATTATGTTATGTGGATCATGTCTTATGTCTTGCTTACTTTATACATACGTTTTGGCTATTTGATCTGTGACAATCAATTAGCTTTGTTACTTGATAAACAATCTGTGAATTGCTACAAATCTCGTGGAACGAACTGGACTTACCCAATACTATATTACACTCGAATAGGGTATAATTAGACCGATTTGTTGTGTTTTTGGTCAAAATCGGTATTTCTAGTGTTATAAATTTAAAGCTTTAAAACACACATCAGTCAGCCATGAATCAGGTATGAGAGATGACATCCCCGAGGAGGACATGCCACCTCAGAGGAGATTTGTACTTACTGCTCCCCCACCTGGGGGTGATGTAGCAGAGAGTTCTGCTGCTGCTAGACCACCTAGAGGTCAGTATGATTTTGTTGATATTGTTGAGGCAGGACAGGGTTTGATCTGTAGTCCTGGTCATAATGCCCAGACTATTGCTAGAGCTGCTGACAGAGCAGAGGATATTGGTTATGTTAGAGCATTTTCTTCTGCTTATTTGAGATTTTGTGATGTTGTCTTCTTTGAGAAGTCAACGGTGGGTCAGTCTACCAGGACTCAGGTTCAAAGGGAAGCAAGAGAGTGAGGATTTATATACACAGCTACATGATGCTCGGACTGACCGCAGAGACATTAGACTCTAGATTGATGTAATGAGAGGCCAAAAGACTGCTTATGAGACAGAGTTACATGAGGTACGCCAGGCTTACCTTAGTTCTAAGGCTCGGAATAGGGGATTATTAGGGCAACTTGAGACACTAGAGACTCACATGAGTCGTATGGAGTGGCAGCGCCAGAGAGCTGAGGATGATGCAGTCAGACAGATGATGCGTACCCATGTACTAGAGGCTAGAGCTCAGATTGATACGGTGGAGGACACCGACAGTAGCTGTTAGTTGTACTTTTCATTTCTAGCTATCTTGTATAGTCTATTAAGTTTTATGGGTAACTCCCAGCTAATAGACTCTAGGACGTATTTTCATTTTCTGTACTAGATCATGTGGTCATTTTGTATCCAAACAAATCATGTACGATTTTGACATATGTAATTGAAATGTGATGTAGTTATGTTATGGTTGATTTCATTTTATTCATTCTCCATTGTGATGTGGTGTAATTATTATTATCATATCCATTTGTATCGACATTGTAATAATATCTCACGTACATTGTATTCTTGTGATTAGTAAAATCATGCCTATAACAAGACAAGGAGCAAATGACACCATGACTCCAGAATCCATTCAAGCTATGATCGATCGGGCAATCCAAAGAAACTCTACCCATACTCAGGATGATATAAGCCACAATTCGAGTGGAGGACTCAGAAGACCTGTGCAACCTGTACGTGTCTGTTCCTACACCGATTTTATGAAATGCCAACCCTTGAACTTCAAGGGAACTGAAGGCGTTGTTGGCCTGTCTCAATGGCTCGAAAAGATAGAATTAGTATTTCACGTTAGCGGTTGTGCCATTGATAATCAAGTGAAGTTCGCTACCTGCACTCTGCTAGGTGTTGCACTAACCTGGTGAAATGGCCATGTGAGAACCTTAGGTCATGATGCTGCCTATGCTATGAAGAAGTTGACGGACAAATATTGTCCAAAAGGTGAAATTAAGAAACTTGAAATTGAACTGTGGAATCTTAGGGTCAGGGGAAACGATGTTGCAGCCTATACTCAGCGTTTCCAAGAACTAGCCTTGATGTGCACAAAATTTCTTGCTGATGAGACCAGAAAGGTTGACAAGTACATCAGTGGACTTCCTGATAACATTCATAGGAATGTCATGTCTGCAAGACCCAAAACTCTTGATGATGCTATCGAGTTAGCCAATGACTTGATGGATAAAAAACTACGCACTTATGCAGAAAGGCATAATGACAACAAGAGGAAGGCTGATGATTCATCAAGAAACAATCAACAACCCTACAAGAAGCAAAATGTAGCTAGGGCATATACTGTTAGCCCTAATGAAAAGAAGGATTACACTGGAAATCTACCCCTGTGCACCAAGTGCAACTACCACCACACCGGACAATGTGCACCCAAGTGTGGAAACTGCAAAAGGCATGGTCATGCTACCAATGATTGTCGGGTCAATACCAACAACAACAACAAGAAGAAGAATCAAAAGTCAGGAGCATGCTATGAATGTGGTAACACTTGACACATAAAGAAGAATTGCCCAAAATTGAAGAACCATGGGAATAGCAACGGGAATGGAACATCTCAAGGTAGAGCTTATGCTTTGGGAGGAAGAGATGCTAGCCATGACTTTAACGTCATCACGGGTACGTTTCTTCTCAACAACCGTTATGCTACAATTTTGTTTGATACTAGTGCGGATAGGAGCTTTGTATCTACTACTTTTAGTACCTTGATTAACATTACCCCCACTACATTAGAAAATCATTATGACGTAGAATTAGCCAATGGGAAAATCATAGGAGTTAACACTATAATTCGAGGTTGCA